>PVKA01012118.1:19339-48738 GCA_004027165.1 Ctenomys sociabilis | reverse complement strand
CTTTTCCCTTATTATTATTTTTTTTTTACTATTCTTTGTATTTCATACCATTTCACACTGCCGATCATTCTCATTAGCCATATTCCTTGTGCCCTTTAACTATTTGCATTAGGCTCAACAATTTACCTTTGGCATTCGACTTTCTATTTTACTTATAAGAAATTTTGAAACAATGCACTACAATATCTCTTTTGCCATCCTATTACAATCTTTAAGTTTCCACCTATGGATGTAATAGGCTCCACAATTCAATGCCATTATTTTTATTCTTATTCATTTATATTATTTATTTATTTATTTTTGCTTTTTGCTGACTTCCCTAAAAAATAAGGGAATGAGAAAATGTTTAGCCATATACACGTTAACAACTTTCTAGTGTCTCCTTTCTTCCTGTAGAGATATGTACCTGAATTGTTAACTGTAATTATTTACTTATCTCTCTCCCTTCTTCCTGAGTCTTTTATTCAATATCAGTTTTCAAACTTTCAGAATGGGTCTTAAAGTGTTTAGAAGTAGAGATTTACTGATAATCAATTTTTCAATACTAATTTTGCTAAAAGTTAATTTATTTTAGGTTCATATTGTATTTCAAAATTATATTCACCAGGTTATAATATCCTAAGTAAGCAGATGCTGTTTCTTTTCTTTAGTAAAGGTATTACTTTTATCTAGAGTGAATTCCTTCAACTGTATTTTTACATTGTACTATAAATAAAGATTCCTGGGAAAAAATAAATACTTGAAACCACTTAAGAGAAAAAAATAAGACAAAATTGACATAATATTTTAAAAACACATGGTATATAGAGGGCTATATTTTTCCAGTTAACTATGAAAAAGTAATAAGGAAAACTTTTCCAAAGAAAAGCAAGTTAGACAGTTTTCTGATGACCAAAGAGAATGTCTTGTGACAAGGCGGAAGGACCACTCTATACTCTGATACCCCAGTGGTGACTCTGTTGAGTTTCCCTTAGCTGCAGACACTGCTAATCTTTGAGGTTTGGCATTGACAACATCAGGGTGCAGGGCACCTAGATGTTAGTGGTGAGGGAAAGTTATTAATCTATCTTTCATATTCATTTTCTAGGCACTTGAACACTTCCTCAAGTACTCATCCGAGCGTCTGTTCTGCTGACAGTGTGAGCAGCCTGATGTTTCTTTTAAGGAATGAACTCTGAGGGCTTTAGAAGCCATGAGAGAACACAGTTGGAGGGCTCACAACTCAGTGCTCCCAAACATTATAGTCACTACTACATTTATATTTTTATTTTAGCAGTTAACTGAAGAGATAAACTTCAGCCTGCTTCTGATACCAAATCTGCCGTAGGTGCAGTTCTTAGCATCCCACAATTATGGCATGCAAAACATGAGTGGAAAGCTTTGCAAGAGCATGTATATTTTGTGCAAGCCTCAAGGGTGGACATGGTCCAGGCAGAGCTGATCGTCTGTTTTTACTACATCTTCTCATTTCGAAGAGTTTTAAATGCCCAAGGCATAAGTTGTAAAACCATTCAAGAGTGTAGTGAAATCAAAAATAAAGAATAAAGCTACCTTTGGCTCCAGCCTTGCACAGTGTACTGCTTAAGTTTACTGTTGCCACAAGGGTCCTCTATTCAACACTGATGAATGTACAGCATTCTTGAAAATTACTTCATTTTTCACTGCGTGAGTTTCCTTGTTAAGGAACTGTCACTAATACTTAGTATTCATGTTATACCTAAAACTATTGATAAAGTCACAGCAATGAACTGATTCTGCATTCACAGAAAGATAATAAAATTTAGTGAGCAGCCTGAGGTTGAGAGTCAGACTATCCAGGGTCAAATTTTAGCCTTTTTAACAAACAGTTTTGATCCCGATCAATGTACTTTACCTATATTTATTTTACCTCCTACGTAGAATAAAATAATAACATACTACCTTCCTAGGATACAGTGAGAATAAATTGAGTTTGTGAAGATGAGCCCACATGGAAGAGCAGGTCCACTACAAATGTGCCGCCACAGAGGACTCAGATTTCTATTTTTACCAATGTAAAAAGCCTAACTCTCTTTTCAGCAACAGAATACTCTGCCATATGTTACATTTGTTATTCTGATAGGATGAAAGTGCATCTCATTGTTTTAAGCTATTATTTATAAATATGAGAAAAATGTATGCATACTTTGAGACATCATTTTCATTGGTTTCCTGTGGACTCTCTACCCCTATTTCCTTTTCCAGATGTCCGCAGTGATTTGTTCATTTTCATGCTGGTGGACAGAGGTATTTTAGTACTTGATACAAAAATGAACTTAACCTATGCTCAGTAATGTACAAGGATGGCTACCAGATTTTCCTCAATTATTTATTTATAACTAAAATCATTCACTTATTTATGATTTTTGTTAAAAAATTCATCTCAGGCCAAGACCTCAAGAAAGTATCTGTTTTAATAATATCAAATCATTTTAAAAAATATTTTCCTTTATGACCTTTCAGTTTTCTTTATCTACTTCACTGAAGCTTTTCAGTCTCCTTTGATAAAACTGAAGAGTGACATATACAATAGCGTTTGGCATATGTCTCTTGGTGTTGCATTCTTTGTTGATTGTATTTTAGGCCTTTTGTCTCTGTCATGAAAATATGCTGAGTTACATATTCTATAATAGCTTGTGTGAAATTTCTCTAAAATAAACTTGTTTCTGGAAAAAAATGTTGTGCAAAAGGTAAAATTATCTATATGGACATTCCATTTTTTGTGGTTGTTTCAGTATATCAGAAGAAAAACAGTTATGTTATAGGGTTTTTGAGATATCTGTGTGGCTAAACAATGCCATTCATCCACCTTATCCCATTACATACCCAATCAAATCATGTCACATCATGTAAGTATATGTGAAAGGAAAATCCTTTGGAAGATTATAGTAGGAAAAATATCTTGCTGACATAGGGGTAAGGAAATAAAATGGAAGAAAACTGAAAATCAGTAACAAAAATGGAAAGACCTAAAAATTTGAATGCTAAAAGAAAAAATTTCCCATATAATGAAAGACATAATTAAGGAAACAAAAACAAAGCCAACAAGTAAGATGCAAAACTTAGAGTTGATTTACCCAAAAAGTTTTATATCCAGAATATACAAACATGTCTTTAAATCCATAGGCAAAAATAGTGGAGCTCCACAAAAGTGGAACTATCCAAGTGGCTAATATGAAAATGTGTGAAGACTCATCACTAATCAAAAAAATGTAAATTAAATCAAAATAAAATGTCATTGAGCATATACCACAAAAGACTGACAGTACCAAATGTGCTGAGAATGTGGAACATATTGCTAGTGGAAAAGTACCAACTGGCAAACAATTTGGCATTATTAAGGAAAAAATTATCATGTGTTGGACCAGGTTGGGCAAAGAAGGTGGTGAAATGTAGTAAATTCTGAATAAATTTTAAGCCAAAAGACCACAGATTTGAGTTACGTATAGTGAGGGAGATGGAATAAAGAATGATGCCAAGGATTTTTCTGAGTACATGGACAAGTTATCCTCTGATGGTATGGGAAAGGTGACATAAGAGCCTGTTGAGTGTGTGTGTGTGTGTGCAGGAAAGGAAAGTTCCTCAATTTGAGTTTTTGTGATGTTAGTCAGAAGTGCTACACATGAAAATTACATGTGTGCATATCTGGGAAGAGAAAGTATTCAGACTGATGTAACTGGAAGTGATTATGAATGTAGTAAAGGTAGAGAATGAAGAAATTAGAAAACCTCAGTAAAACTGTCTTTGGGAATGAAGAAAACCAGCCAAGAAATCTGGTTTTGTCTCTCTTGTCCTAATAAAACAGCTCAGACTGAATAATTTACAAAGAATAAAAGTTCATTTTCGTTATCATGCTGGAGGTTGAGAAGTCCAAGCTCAAAAGGCCACCACTGCGAAGGGGTCTGTATTGCACCCTAATGTGGTGGAGGACACCCTTTGGCAAGAGAGAGTGAGCAGCAAAGCAAGACGGCCAGCTCACACTTAGAGTAAGCCCACTCCTCTGGAGATGGTGGGCCCTGCCCAAATCCCAGAACTTGGGAGGCTAAGGTAGGAGGACTGCTGACACTGACAAAGGATCTACAAAGTGAGGTACAGGGTTACAGGGTAAATCCCGAGGGGACTTGACTGGCCTTATCAGATACAAAAGTCATTTCTTATTGCATAGGTCTTGCTTTATCTTGGTCTTCACCATCCAGCAGAAAAGTATAACAATGAGGTATATAAAGTAAAGACATTAATATGCTGTGGTGTACAGGCTCTGTTCAACAACATCTGTGGATGGCCTCCTGCTATTGTGGACTTCTGTGTAGGAGTGTTTTGCTGAATTCAAGCACCTATAATAAGTGAATGCCAATGGAATGCTCATCTCTGACAAGACTAAACAATAAAAAGGGATACAAAGGAAGGACCATTTTATATTTGTATACACAGAATAGTTAGGATAGATATGCAGCTACTTTCACTTAATTCTATGAGAAGAAAGATTTGTACCAATAGTGCTTGGAAAGGATATCCTGTGTGTTTCTTGTACTATGGATAACCACTAGGAAGATAGCAATGTAAAAAGTATTAATTATTGAAATTGTCCTATGAAAAAGCTTTGAAACTGTCTCATTTATATTTGTCTCTCAATAAAATTTTTTAAAAAACCTAGAAGATAAGGCAGTTATAAATGAGCAATTAAAGGATGATACCTTAAAACAGTAAGGGAATATTAAAAATCGCTCCAACAGCTCCTATATGATATAAAAAAAGACAAATACAAGAGCAACTATGGACTGGAAATGTAGCTAGTGGCCTAAAGCAGCTGCTTAGGCAAGCTTAGGCAGGCCCAGGGGACTGTAGTTCAATCCTGGCACCACATTCCGTGCTAGCCCCACCCTCAGGGTGGGCTGAGCTAGCAAAAAAAAAAGAGAGAGAATGACTAGAATTAGCAAAAAATCAGAAAACAGCATGAAGGCCATAAAACACTTGTTTACATAAATAATAACAAAAGTATTTCTAGACATGAAAAACAGATTTGACATACATATAAGTGAAGCATATCACCTTGAATAGTCATGATCACAGAAAAACTCCACATCATATAAGAATTAAATACTAGAAATGCAACACAAGAACAGAATAGTAAAGGCTGCTAGAGAAAAGAAATCAATCACGTATCAAGGAAGACATAAGAGTAACAACAGACTTCTCATCACAAACCTAAGGAGAGCGTGGAATGTAACGTTTCAAGGTCTTCACTAAACAGCATTTGACCCAGAGTGTTATATGCTGCACATGATGTCTTCAGGTTTGTGTAGTAACGAGACACTTCCATGGTAAGGAAAACTTGAGGAAATGAATGACCACCAAACCAGCTCTCCAAAACATTCTAAAGGCCGTGCTAGATGACAGTGAAGCTGGCAATGCCAAAGACACAACAAAATGAATGCATCAGGTAAGACTGGCAGTTAGGTAGGGAAAGCAAGTAACATGTCAAGAGAAAATTAATACATTGACAAGAACAAATCAGTACCTTTCAATTATAACTACCAAGTTAACTGGGCTCAGCTCACCAATAAAATGATGCTGTTGAGCAGAATGGATTGAGAAATGGGTCAGTGGTATGAGGTACACAGAAATACATTTAACAGAATAAATACTTCATGAACTAAAAAAACAAAAAATGTTCATCAGTATTCCATGTAAAGGGAATCCAAAGATAAGTAACACTAAGTATCTTATCTTCTGACAAAGTGGATTTCAAACCAAAACTGATGAATGAGGTAAATATTGGTATTGGAACTATTTAACAGGAAGAGTTAATTACAAACGTATATGCACCAAATCATGATGCACCTAACTTCATAAAACAAACTCCAAGAGACATAAAAGAGTAGATAAGTATCCATATAATTATAGTGAGATGTAATCCCAGCACTCGGGAGGCTGAGGCAGGAGGATTGTTGTGAGTTCGAGACCAGCCTGAGCTACAAAGTGAGCTTAAAGCCAGCCTGAACTGCATAGCGAGACCCTGTCTCAAAAAAAAAAAAAAAAATTATAGTGAGAATCTCAATACCCCACCATCACAAATAGAAATACCAACTAAACAAACAAAATTAACAAGAAAATATGAGAGTTGAACTAAATTTTTAAATAAGTAGACTTAATATATATATGTAGAGTAATTCTATGGTATACATTCAAGTTGTGAATTTCTGTAGATGCAAATTGAGTTCATGTAAGAACATCCAGTGGTATGGTGCATACAATGGTACAGATGTGAAGGAATTGAAGATGTAGCTCACCAGTCTACTAGATAAAGTCACAGTTCATTCTGCTGTTTGTTTACTGTACAGTATGGTGGAGTATAGCAGTACAGTACAGTTAGGAACTTACTTTATGTGTGTGTGTGTGTGTTTGATCTTTAATGCTTTGCCTCATATAGCCTTAATTATATATTTGTGTCAAAGGTATATAAGGCTCACTTTGTTGCACTTATAAACAAATCCAATTTATGAACATTCTCGTAGAACAGAACTCACTCTTAAGTCAGGGATGTACTTTATGAAGTATCCCAACCAGCAATAGACTGCAAAGTTCCATCAAGCAACTTTGGTGCTTCCTCCAAAATAAACCACATATGAGTGAATAAAATGTACCTAACCAAATGCAAAGAATCAAAATATTACCATGTAGTATTGGAAAACAGCATAGTGGAACCAGAAATCAGTAGCAAAAGAAACCAGAGAAACTATGGAAACATCTGGAAATTTAACAATACACCCTTGAACAATAAAGGAATCACACAGAAAATTGAGCAGAAAAGAAAACAGTACCTAGAGTTAAGTAATAGGAGCAGTACAAAATAACAGAATGTATGGAGCACAAAGAAACAGTCATAAAATGAAAATTTATAGCTGCAAATGCACATATGAGAAGAATAGAACGAGCCCAAGTAATGATTCATCTCGAGGCTTTTGAAAAGGAGAACAATGCAACCATAACTTGTACAAGAATGGAAATGGAAACCAAATGAGAGAGAGAAAGAATCAATGACCTGAAGAACTAGTTCTTTGAAGCTAAACAGATAAAAACTAAGTAATAGAAAAAGTCTCAAGTAGTCTTACAGGAAGAAAGAATGAAAAGACACAAATTAGTGCAACTGGTATTGAAAATCATCTGAAATCACAAAAGACATTGGCAAAATTAAGAAAATTATTTTCAACTATTTCATAAATATGTATATCAAACAACTGGAGAACTCAGAAAAAATGGAGATACCTAGATACATATGAATATGTGAAAATATGTAATAGGGTTTAAAAATATGAAGTTTAAAAACAGAAAATGAAGCTGAAGGAGTAGCAATAAAAATACAAACTAGCAACTAGGAAAGGCCTATAACCTCATAGATTTAGAGCTGAATTCTCTAGGAACTTTAGTGAAAATCTAATACCACGTATCTCATCTTTTTTTAAGATATTGAGAGAAAAGAAATTCTTCCAAAATGATTTTCAGAAGCTAGTATTATCATGACCCCCAAATTGACTAGAATCCAAGCAAAAAATAAAACTATAGGCACATCTGTCTAATAAACACAGATGAAAAAATCCTTACCAAGATGTACTCAAACAACATGGTAAAAGGGAACAAATCATCAATAAGCTTCATACTAACAACAGGAGGATGGTACAACAGATACAAAAGAGTAAATTAAATTTATTATGTAAGAAGAAACAAGCGGGGAACTACCTGAGTGGGACCCCTCTTGTTCATCCTTTGGACAGGAGCTTTATTTCCCTCAATAAATATCTTCTGCTGATAAAAAAAAAGAAGAAGAAGAAGCAAGGATCAAAATCAAAAGATTCAAAAACGGCCTTTGACAAACTCCTGAAGAAAATGGATGTAGACGGTCTTCATTTAAACATGATAAAAATCATGATGGCCAATCTACTACCTATGAGCCAAAGCAATCAGGAAAGAGAAAAAAATAAAAGGGTAATATATAAGAAAAGACAAAGTCAAAATATGAGTACTTGCAGAAGGTGATTCATACCAACCAAACCCCAAAAATTTCACTGCAAGACTCCTAGAATGGCTAATTGATAACACAATTGGAATTAACTGTGTTATCCTAGAACTGATAACACAATTTAATACTGTCACAGTATACAAAATATATACACAAAAATCAGAAGCACTACTACACAATAATAATAAACTCACTGAAAACAACAATTAGGAAAATAATACCATCCATAAGAGTAACAAAAATTCAAATGCTTAGGTATTAATTAAGGAAGTGAAAGATCTCTGCCATGAAAATTATATGAGAATGAAAAATGAAATTGAGGAAAATGGAAAAAATATCCCCGTCCTAATAAGCACAATCAAGATAATTAAAACTTTTATACTTCCAAAATGGATATACAGTAGTCCCTTGATATTTCACAGTTCAACTATCATGAACTCAGTGTCTTGATGAATTTCAAAAAATATTAATCTACTATTCCTAAAATTAAGGCTATCATGTTCTCTTCTTTAAAAACCTCTAGCAGGTGCCAGGGAGATGCCTCAGCAGAATAAGCGCTTCTCTGGCAAGTACAAGGGCCTGAGTTCAATCCCTGGTTCCACCAAAAAATATAGATGATAGATAGATAGATAGATAGATAGATAGATAGATAGATAGATAGATAGATAGACAGACAGACAGACAGACAGACAGACAGACAGACAGACAGACAGACAGACAGACAGACAGACAGACAGACAGATAGATAGATAGATAGATAGATAGATAGATAGATAGATAGATAGATAGATAGATAGATAGATAGGTAGACAGATAGATAAAACCTCCAGCAAATGTTGGAACAGCACCATGGAAGTGGAGTCTTGCTATGGACTTTGTAGTAGTACAGGAAGCCAAATTCTGGTCCTGGCCCTGAGAATGTAAATGCTATCTCTAGAAAACTTAAGGCTAATAGAAGAATTCAGATTTGTATAATAAGAACAGCTGTGACATGTGAAAGTATAGTTAGAAAGGTTCCAATAACTACAAGCAATAAGTAAGGGAGGTAACCACATGCCTGAGAAAAATGTGTTGTGTTCCTTCTAAATTTTAGATGGAATTGTATGAGGATTGATTCCTTCGTACATAACATTTCCATTCTGACATATGATTTAATGAGGTAACCGACTTCCAAAGACGATGCTGAATTGGTCTCCCAGAAACTGAGGGACACTAGAGGACATTCCTTCTCCATGCCACATTATTGCACCATTGGCATTTTTAGGGCTAGTATAAATCTCATCACTGCCATTCTGTTTTCATCTTCTTTTTTCTGTGTTTAGGACTGGGTCTGAAGGGTCTTACTACATAAATCAGACTCAGTGATTGTTCTATTATCAGCCTCCCAAGTGCTGGGATTATAGGGGCATGTGCCACCATGCACAGTCTCAATCACTGGTTTAGCAAGCACAGAGGGCAGGGCCAGCATGGCATATCTGGCATTGAACCCCAGCCCCTGCACACTGCCTAAGCAGGTGCTTCAATCCACTGAGCTATTAGGCTGGCCTAATGTTTTCATCTTAACTCCTTCCCTTCTGCTGTCTGGGCAGAGCCATAAGGGCTCCAATCCACACTTCCATGGGAACCAGCACCGGAGTAGCATTGAGCCAAGCTGTGCAAACTGTTTGCCTTGTGCATCAGTAGCAAAAGGACTCAAAACAATTATGGACTTCACAAGAATGCATAGATTCAGGGTTAAATACTAAGATACATGATTTAGAACAAGCTGATATTATGAGATCAAATTGTTAGTCTACAACATGAACTTCATTCAAATGTGAATAGGATACCTCTTCATTCTGCATAACTCCCATATCATGGAATCAAACTCATTTCCCATGGGAAAATGGAGAAAGGCATTTATTGTATCATGGTAATATCACCACAGAGATCCTGTCTCTTTAGCAACATAGTGATAATACTTTTGTAAAATAATTGTCAGAATTGTTTGGTTCTGTTCTGTTACAAAGCATATCCAATGGCTTTGAAGAAAATTAAAATAAAATAAAAATTAGTCTAAATTATTTATTGTATAATAAATAGAACAGTGAACAGAAAGATTATGTCTAACAGTGTTTGTGGACAGGATATCATGTCTGCATCTTGTACTATGAATAACAACTAAGAAGACAACAATATACATAGTGTTAATTATTGAAACTGCCTTAATCGGTTTTGAAAATGACTCATTGCTATTTGTTTCTCAATAAAATTATTAAAAAGCAGTAATAATAAATAACTTATTGCAGATATTTGCTATTTCATGGGATTTTGTGATGGTGTATGGTACTTGTATGGTACTTGTAAGCATAATATTGATGTTTTAAAAGATTTTTCCTGATAAATCTGACATACACAAAAATATATTAAGGTTAATTCTAACATATTAAAATATTAAATTGAAATAAAATACACTGTTTACAGTATGTATTTCTTTAGTGCATGAATGCATACTGTCTATACAGTATATATATGTTGGTAAAATTATGTAGGTTTACAAGTTTAACAATACTAGAAGTGTTTTTAAAAGTGTGGGAAAGATTTATAAGAGTGTGAGAAGGGTTTAGGAAGTCTTAAAATATATATAAATATTAAAATAAATATAAACTTGCTATTTTGCTGATTTTCACTTATTGTGGTGCTGTCTGGAACGTGAACCCTCCACGATAAGTGAGGGACTGCTGTACACATTTAATGTAATTACAGTTCAAATACCAAAAGCATTTCTCCTAGAGCTAGAGAAAACAAAAAAGAGGCCCAGAAGAGTAGAAGAAATCCTTGGTAATAAAAGCACCGTGGATGTCATCACAAACTCATATTTGAAATTATACTATAAAGCTATAGTGATTAAAGCACCATAACACTAGCACAAAAATAGGCACTTGGATCAACAGAACAGAATAGAAGGAGCAGAACCAAACCTTGGCACATTGCTTTTAAATCTTTGATAAGGTGCCAAAAACATACAATGGAGGAAAGATACCCTCTTCAATAAGCAGTACAAGGAAAATTGGATAACCCACATACAAGATCGAGTCCAGACTCATATATTTCACCATGCACTAAACTACATTGGAATGGATCTAATAGTTACATGTTAACACAGAAGCAGTGAATCTGCTGAAAGAGAAAGTAAGCATAGCTCTTGAAGACATAAGCAAGACTTTCTGAGCTGAACCCGAACAATGCAAGAAATAATACTAACAATGAACAAGTAGGAATCTGCATAGAAAAGTACCCGTCCAACAGAGAGAAGACAGAACATAATTACTTCCAGCTATTTCTCAGACTAATGCCAAGAATATATGAAGAACTCCAGAATCTTAGACCCTCACTCCAAAACCTGGGTGAATAATGGACAATAGAAATAAATAGACATTATTCAGAAGAAATATGAATGGCCAATAAACAGGTCAAAAGAGCTCATTATCACGGTCATCAGAGAAATAGAAATTAAAACTGCTTTCAAAAAGAATGAGTATCAGCCATAAATGTATATCGTAACAAATACTGGTGTAGATGTGGGGAGACAGAACCCTAATACATGATTGGAAAGAATGCAAACTGGTGCAACCACTATGGGAATCAGTGTGGAATTTTCAAAAAAAAAATTGAAAGAAACTCCATTTGTCCTACCTCCTATGTATCTTCCCAAACGAGTTAAAATAGCCATTTAAGAGGGACACATGCATACCCATATTTATAGCAGCACAATACATAATAGCTAAATTTTGGAAATAGTGTATAAGTCAATAAGCAGATGAATGAATAGGGCAAATGTGGTATTTATACACACTGGAGTACTACACAGCCGTAGATAAATGAGGCATTTGTAAATAAATGGATTCAAGTTGAAAATAAGTGAAATAAATCAAACACAGAAGCTCACGTATTATAAGCTTTCTTATTTTAGAAACATTTTATACATATAATATACATAAATGTATATACAAATATTATTTCTTCATATATGTATATCCTATATACATATATTCATTTATATGGAGAGGAAACAGGAGTAGAAAGAAATTCCCCAAATTACACATTTTTAAATCGATATATATATATATGCTAATTGGTTGTTATCCTAATAGCTCATCTTGTACATTGAAAAGAAAATTTGTCATTTGTTTACTTTTTGTAAGAATATTTTTTGTTTTATATCTTTACAGAGAAAGTGGTACTAAACTCTCTTTCAAAAAATGGGCAAGCACATGGTCAAAGGGAATCGTAAGAATTTCAGGCAGCATTAAAACATTCATTTGCATAGATTTTATGGAAGAATCTTCAATGTGAATTTTAAAATTACAAATCATTATTTTTCCTTAATGCACTAAAGTCATTTATGGTTCTACTTTAAAGAGAGCCATACACAAATTAATAACTATTATTATTCTCTTATTGGGTGCTAAAAACTTATATTATTCATTTGGGGACAAGTCGAGTTCAGTCCAACCTTGAGTTCACTATGTACATTGGCCTTAAACTCACAGCTGTCTTCCTGCCTCAGCCTTGCTGGTGCAGATGGTTGTACATAGATATCCACCAGCACACCCTGTAAACATTTGTTTGATTATATTTTCATTAAAACAAAATCACTACAGAGGCCACAGAATTACAGTAATTTCAGAGAGAAAGGAGATTGTAGCAACTTAGAAAAAGAAAAATTATTTGTAGCAGGAAACAGTAATCAAACTGTTAAATGCTATTGGTAGGTCTGGTGAAAGATGGTTACTGAATTTAACAATGAGGGTATCACCAGGATTTTGCAAATCACATTTTCTGGAGCCTGTGGAGGTGAAATTATCTTGAAATGAATTCAAAAGAGACAAAAAGGGAGAAGTAAATAGCACTAAAATTAAGTGATGCTTAGAAATCAATTTTGCTCTAAAGGAAAGGAAAAGAGATTATGTTGAGTGAGGAGTAAGGAGTATGTATCACATACATGTGGATGGCACAGAGGTAAACATTAATGGTACAAAAGCAAACAAAGAGAGTTGCTGGCACCATATCCTGTAGTAGGGAAAAGAGCATAAAGTCTTATGACAGAGTTGATTAACCACAGTAAGAAACAGTAATTAATTTCTGATAACAGAAAAGAAGGAAGATCCCTGAAGGGCTGCTGTAAGTGGATAGCTAGGTATAAAGGTCAGGCAGTGCCTTTTCTGGTCACTTCTATGTCACCTGTATATTAAAGTTTGTAGAAGTTTAAGGACAGAGAAAATGTTACTCAACTCTCTTTCAAAAAAATGGGCAAGAGCCGGGCGTGGTGGCGCAGGCCTGTAATCCCAGCACTCGGGAGGCTGAGACAGGAGGATTGTTGTGAGTTCGAGACCAGCCTGAGCTACAAAGTGAGCTTAAGGCCAGCCTGAACTGCATAGTGAGACCCTGTCTCAAAAAGACAAAAAAAAAAAAAAAAAAAAAAAAAATGGGCAAACACATGGGCAAAGGAATTGTAAGAATTCCAGGCATAATTAAAACATTCATTTGCACAGATTTTATGGAAGAATCTTCAATGTGAATTTTAAAATTACAAAATTTTTTTTTCCTTAAGGCACTGAAGTCATTTATTGTTCTAATAATTTCTGATACAAGAGATATATCTGGTCATTGTCTTCAGAGAACTTAAGAAATTCTACCTGCTGTAAGTAGGGCCCTTAGGAAGCTAAATAATTATTTCCATTGCTTTTCTATTGAAGAAAATCAAATTTTATTCTTCATTTAGATATGCATTCAAAGCTAGAAACAAACATACACAAAGAAACTGCATTTCAGATATACCTCAGTTTGCAGAAAATAATATGCATATTGTTCTAAACTAAAGTATCTTTCCATTATTTTTTACCTATCCTCCTTATTTTCAAAGCAAAGAAAAGAACATAGTCTTTATTACTGTTCAAACTTTGGGGTTAACAATGGTGCCGGAGCATTCTAAGTCTTTGGAGTTTTTGTTGAGCATATGCACTGATGGATGAGAACTGACTGACATGCACAACTCAAACAAAGAATATTTCCTTTTTGGCTCATAGTAGAGGATTCAGTCCATAGTTGGCTGCTTCACACACAAGGTACCATCCCAGATAAGCATTGCAGAGGAAAAATAATTCATACTGTGGCAGGATGGAAGCAAAGAGAGAAAGAGATAAGGAAGACGGTAGGAAGGTTGACCCGTCCAACCTACAACCCAGTGACCCACTTTCTCAAGCCAGGCTTCACCTCTCCACATGAAATATAACAAAAAACTCATACACTGGTGAGTACCATGCTCCATGATCCAGTCATTCTCCAAAAGCCTCACCCAGGCACACAGGAGGTTTTGGGGGACATCTAGAAATAAACCACAAGAATGGGAAAGTAGTATACAGTATTTGAAAAAAATATCTATGGGGAAAAGTTAAAACCACACATTTTAAAAAATTTCTGTATCTTGCACTTTGTCAAAGTGGAGACTTAATAAAATGTGGATAAATTTGATTAGCCTATTCAAAATATTTTGACAAGATATATGTTGCTTTATAATGTCATAGGAATACACTGTAATGGAACTCACAGAGTATATTGATAGATATTGTTTAAAAAGATTAAGGAAAGTTCTCAGCCTATTGAATTTCAGTCATCAGCAAATAAAGGAAATGTCATTAATTATTAATGGAAGCCGTTTCACTTATTAATCTGTGAATTTTATGTGTAGAGATGAGTCATTTGCTAATAATAAAATGTGGATATGAAATGTAACACATTCAACCATGAAGTTTGATGGGCAAAGTAAAGTTTTTTCTCTCAGGAATGAATTTTGTTAAGAAAAATGACTTGAATATTGTTGAAGATGGTGAACAATTGGACATGGTTGAGAAAGTTAAGACATTGACATATACTCCTTTATAAATACTGAAATTAATTCTGTGCATTATTCAATAAATGTTTGTTGAAAGTTGAGTTAAAGAATTTCCTATCATTGATCTACGGAATATAATGTGAAAACATGATAAATTAAACGTTCAGGTGTTAATAGCTCACATATAAACTGACACTGGAAAAACAGGTTTATTTCTTTAGGCTCATTAATTATAAACTTAAAAACCATTTAGGGACTAAAAATGTCTTGCAAGTTAATCTTTGGTTGTCAGTTTTTTAATAAATTACTAGAAAACTAGTGAACTGGTTAGCTATGAAATCAAATATTTCAAGCTACTGCTATTGACTTCTACATGTTTACTTACTTCTTAAATAGAAGACCTCATGGTAATTTATTAACTAAAATGTTGTATACTATTACTATGCATGATTTTTATTGAGTTGTTTCACAATAACTAGGTTTTGCGCTATTAAGAGTAAAGCTTCATCAAAGGGTCCTCAACACAAAGAATGGGTAAATGTCTCAGGAGATCAGTATGCCAATTATTCTTGTCTTGTAATTACACATTAGTTGATATGTCACATTGTACCCCATAAATTAAAACAATTACTATAGATCATTTAAAGATAAAATATATTTTAATAGCCAGTCTCCTGTATAATTTCATTGCGTTGCTTAAGAGCTTTTTAAAAATTTGTAAGAGCGATTCAATTTTATTAATTATGTGGTGACTTAAAATCATGAGAATATAATTTACTTTGTCTTGCTAATACAAATTTTTGTTTAAAATAAACACAGAGCTCTCTGTAGATGGATCCCCTTTATGATATGATGACAAGACTGCTGCTAAAACTTGAAATCATGTGGCTCTGGAAGCACTAATAGTTTGACAGGCTGAGTAGGGATCCAGTCAAGAAATTAGTTGTGGCATATTCAGGTTACCTGACCTCCATGGGCTTTACAAGATAAGAGATCCTGGGTTTCTCTATGGTCTATTTTCTATAAGTGGGACTTCTCAAAGACAGATGGGCTGTGCCTCTAGTTCTTTGAGGTTATTTTTAAATAAATATGTGGAATTATTCAGCTGTGTATTTAACATGTCAGCCATCACACTTAGCAGCTCTCAATAGGTATTTTCTTGATCATAATGTATTGAGCCATTTCATAGATTTTTTCTCAGCCATTCCCTGATAATGAGCTGTCATTTGTTTCTATTTGAATTACATCTTGCTTTTGAAGCCAGAGAGTCTGTAGCTCATCTTCATATCTACATCACAGATTTCTCAATACACCACGACTTTGTTGTTCAGGCAGATTCCATCATGCTGCTAAAACACAGGCAGGAGTACCCTTCAAGGAGACTTTAACCTGTCCAGAGCTTCTTGTGGCCAACAATTCCCCAAGTGAACATTATCCTAAAGACTGCCAAATTAACCCCAAGCTCATGAGAGTCTTCTTTTGCTCTCTATAACTAGGGAAAGAGAATGAAGTGCTCAGGTACACAGTAGTCATCATGCTCCTCCGTATGGGGGTTGGCTACCTTATCAGGATCTTCTACCCTTACAGGTAAAATAGCTTAATCTACCTCAGCATGTAATAGAGAAGAGGAAAGGAAAATTCACTACATTACTGGGTCTCCAATCCATGTAAGAAAAGGACAAGTTGAACTGATAAGATGCTTCACATCACCTAACTCCTTCAGCCTAGCAATTAAGAGACAGTCAGCTAATGTCACTCTACCCTCATGAAACCACTTGCTAATAGTAGAAGGATTTTCTTATTCATTTTTCTTGAACTACTATTGAGTAACATAAATTTTGCTCTCAAAGTCTAAAATGTGTTATAATAGTACACAAATCAAACTTACTCTAGAACCACGGTAAATTTAAGGTTAGAAATTTTCCATTTCTTATCCCAAATTATTTTAGGCCACATTGTCCAAAACAATCTTTCAGAGATTCTGAAATAGGACCAAGTGACACCAAGATTGATGCAAATGTCAATAAAGATATGGTGAAATTTGAATATAAATCATTTTCCATTATCATATTTTCCAGAATAAATTCTTGTGCAAAGCCTAAGACATTAAATGAAAATGTGCAATTTTCAAGTCAATCTTAAAAATAGAAAATGTTAAATGAAAATCTCCTGTCACTATTTTTTATGCTACTGTACTTTTCAGGCGAATAAGAAGCCACTCATTTTTCTGTTTCTTTGAAAAGAGAAAAGACAAAGGAGAGGGGAATGTTGAAAGAAAAGAAGAAAAAGATGAAGGAGCAACAAAGGAAAACAAAGAGAAGAGACACTGAATGTTGATAAAGTTAAACTAAACTTCAAATATTTTTGCTTTTATAGTCATTGAGCTTGTGATTTCTGTCTCAAAAAAAAGTGGTCAACACCAAAAGAATGAAAAGAAACTTGGAGGGAAGAGGAGCAATAATAGAGTGAGGAAGGTGTACAGTGTCTAACTACAACTAGTTCTCCTGAATGTAATAACAGTAAGTATGGATGCTGCATAATAATTTAAAAACAAAAGATATTTTAGTTACTTATATCATTTACAATGGAGAATAGCAGGGCACCCGACCTGTAGTCATGCTGTTCTTCAGAGCATTCAAATGCCTGTTTTCTATTATCAAGTTTTCTTTGTCTACCTTGTGTCAAATACATTTCTGTCAATGTCGCTTTGTCCTATAAACAGTGAAGTGTTTATAAAGATGACAGGCAATCCTACTGGCAAAATGCACTGATTCATAATTTGGACAACTCCAGTTATTTGCTCCCCAAATATTGCTTGACCTCATTCTGTCATATTTGGGTGTCTTCAATTTCCTGATGTCCCGAAACACCCATCAACCCAATTCCGTCTGTTCTTCCAATGTGGGTGTTGACCTGGCAATATTCCTTGGAGTCCTCTGTGATGAATAAATGTGTTTATCCTTTAGATTGTTGAGAAAGCATCTATGCTTAATTTTCTTTGTAAAACAGTCTTTTTTATATTTTTTATAGTACATGTTTTATGCTTTGCTGGAATCCTCTGTAGTATGAAATATGTTGTTTTTCATTTCAGAGTCTGTCAAAATATTTCCCTCTTGTACTCCTGAATTGGGCAATTCCATTTAGTTACTGTTCTTTTAACTCAAAGAGTAGCCCCAGTTTAGATTCTACATTTTGAGATATGCTTTTCTTTCCCCTAATTAATGTAAACCACCCTGTATTTCACTGTATAGTTCTCATTTCATGAAATTCCCATAGCATATTCTTTGAAAGAACAGTTAACACGTTTCCCTAAGTCTAATAAACAGTTTATCCCAAAACTATGATAACTCAAACTTTTACACCAGTACTCTGCCTTCTTTGTTAAACAAATTAAAATAATTTGTCATAATTATCAAGGTATTCAAGGAGTTATATGTATGTATTCTATAGATAGTTTTAAAACATTTTCCCATAATTTCCTGACTCCTTACTCCACCCAAGGGAATGATTGCACTCTGAACTCTATCATCTTTAATAAATTATTCTGTTAGGTTATCAAAGCTGTGATCACTTTTCCTGGGCTTGTTAAATTAAAAGCATTTCCTTCTTTACCCAACTAAAACATTGAAAGTACTTAAACATTTCTGTATAGTAGACAATCAAGTTTGGTAAATTTTCTTGATCTGCGGCTGGTTAAATATATGAATGAAGAATACAGAGATATCCAGACCAGTGATCACAGAACTGACATTAATTGCTACATTAAGAAGAATTATGAAAAATCTAGTAGGTAGGGTAACACATGTCTTGGCCTCTACCAAATTTTCCACATGCAACTTTCAACTTCCCATTTCTTAAATAGTTTACTGCTCAGTGAGGCCACACAACCATAGCTGCAGTCCACACCAAGGAAGAGAGCAATACCCCACCAAAGACCTTTTCTCTGTGTGCTTCCTGTTCTGAGTTTTATTTACTTATTTTTTTATTTTTTATTATTATTTTTATTGAAGAACAAATAGCAATGAGACAGTATCAAGACAAATTAACAGGAAAGATTTGACAAATCAATAATTGTAAAATGTTTTCGTAATGCTTTGGTGTCATACAAGGTGCATATATGATATTATACTTACAGGCATTATTATAGCAGATGTCTCTAATCAGTGAATGAAGAGAATGCAGCTATACATATATCTTATTTCTCTACAGCTTATTTATATCACAGATTCAACAATTAACACCCTGTACCTTGTTATCTCCCCAGTGTCTGTCCATAGTACTAGAAGGCATCTTGTCCAACCACTATTAGTACAAATCTTGCTTCTCATATAATTATGCAGAAGCATGGCATATTTATCCTAAGTGTACTGTTTATACACACTGCAGAATATCATGATTCTTCCTTTGTATTCTCCCACCTTTTTTTTGTCTAGACCTGCCAAAGATGAGCATTCCATTGTTATTAAACCAATTTAGGTGCCTGAACTTGGTGACACAATCTGACATAGTCCAGCATTCTACAACAATAGTGAGTTATCTGAAGTTGTCAACTGTAGCCATTTACAGCTCCACTTATTATTATGGCCCCACATTATATACTTCATTTTTATACTTTTCTGCTGGATGGTTAAGACTGAGAAAGATCAAAATCTATATACCAAAAGATTTAGCTTTTGTTTCTGATGAGGTCAGTGAAGTCCCCCAGGGTTTATCTTGTAATCCTATACCTTATTCTGTAGATCCTTTGTCTGTGTCATCCATGCGGATGAGTCACAGCTAATGCTTGACCAGTTTGGTCTCTATGAGAGCCTGAGAGAAAGTTTTCTCTCCATGTGACTCTCCTCAGGCACACTGTACATCACCAATCTCTTTCCTCTGTGACTTCGTAATCTCCTTGATCAGAAAATGTGGGGCACAATTGAGTTTCATGATGTTACAGTACAGGTTCTCCTATGCCCTGAGTCTTCGCTGACCTTGAAAGGCTAGGGCCAAAATGTTGGCTGGCCTTGTGGCTCTTCTATTTCTCCAGTGTTGATCTGTGAACTTAGGTTGTTACATCCAAAAGAAAAGCTGATTAGTACCCTGCAGCATATGCCATTCAGTTTGCCCTATCCGACTCAATTCTTTTTAGTTGCTGTTGTACATTTCTATTTGTATTTCTTCTTTTGATTTTCTATACTAGGGAGACTATACGATATTTGCACATGTGTGACTGGTTTATTTCACTTACGAGTATATGTTCAAGCCTGTTCTGAGTTTTAGTGATCCATTAAGAGAACAAATCATGTACAGGGGCCATGGGTTCCGATCCCTGGGCCTGCTGTGCCGACCCACCCCCGGGGCATGTTGAGACATCAATTGACACTGCGCATCGTGTCATGCTCCTGTAAGCCCAGCTCTTGGGAGGTTGTAAACAGGTGGATCACTATAAACCCAATCTAGTAGTGAGACCCTAAACACACTGTACACCCTTCCCTAAAACACACAAGAAGGAAGGAAGAAGGAGGAGGAGGAGGAGAAGGAGGAGGAGGAGGAAGAGGAGAAGGAAGAGGAGGAGGACGAGGACGAGGATGAGGACGAGGACGAGGAGGAAAAGGAGGACAAGGAGGATAAGGAGAAGAAAACAAATTCTGTTCATCAGCTGCAGGAGTGAATGACAAACCTCTGATGTTCTGACACAATCCAGAACATGTAAAATAGACTAAAGCATTGTTTACTCCTTTTTCAACTAAGATTTCTATTCACAAGCCATTGAGAAAGCAACTATGCTGAGTAGACGAGCATTGCTTTATTTTTGTGGCTAGGCAATGAGATGTTATGTCATGTAACTTCTGAATCTCACCAGCGTTTACTGAATTTCCAGAAGTAAAAAGTGGGAATTGAAAGATTAATCATTGAAAAAATACTTGTCTAAAATGATAGAGAACTAAAGCCATTCTAGATAAGTTGATATATAACTCACCTATATGAAGAGACCTGGACTGAAGATACATGCGCACTAGTAGCTCCCCTAAATATTACTAGCTTGAAATAATGATTAGTAATAACAAATAACTTTTTATTTCTGGTCATGATTGAAATTTTAAATTTCTGATTGGAAATCAGAAATAAGTTGAAATAAAATGAATTCATAGATCAGTAATTGCATCCATTTCTAGGTAAAAGCAATCCACATACTCTCGTTTATTTCTTCCAACAATCTGAGAATGAAAAGAGGTTCTGATGCCTCTTCAGGATAACTAAGTCTTCCTATAAGGCAACAGGTCTATGAATACTCACTACATAAGCAGTGAAGTCAGAAGCCAAAGCAAGGTGTTAATCTTTCCTACTTTGCATCCTTCATCATTTCACTGCATCTTTCTGTGGAGTAGAACACTGCATCATACAAGCTGATTAAGGTCTTCTTAGTAAGACCCTGGCAACACATTTTTTCACGGCCTTTAATCAGCAACATAAATATCACTGGAAAGAATATAAGTCCAAGCTATAGAACCTCTGCAATAAGCTGGTCTGTTGACAGCCACTGGTTCCTGACAGAATGGAAGCCACAGAAGTCAAGGCCTGTTTCATCCTGTGCAGCACTGCTTCCTGCTTTTGCACAATCTGCAGCTATAGTGTAGTGTACCCAAAGCCCTGGCAGAGAGTAGGGGAGAAGCAATGTTACAAATTCTTAGACAACTAATGAACGTTTCCAATGTCTGCCACAAAATGCAAAACCTAAATAGAGATTTCAGGGATTGGATACTACAATGAGTGTAAACCCCACTGCAAACACTGTAGCATCACTCAGGGAAGTTTTATTCCTAAGAGATGCTGTTACCCGATTAGAAGCAGCCTTCGCCTGCCTGAGAGTGGCCATTCACTGCAAAATTATTTTTCAGTACAGATTCACAGTCTGTGGATGCAGACAGAAAAGAGGATCAGAAAGCTGAGCCACTTGTTTGCATAGAATAGAGGGGTCAGGGGCAAAGAAAACACTAGATGTCCTTTTTGAAAGCATTATTTGACAACCATGCAGATTAATTTTTCTATACTTCCACCTGGCCCACAGAGGAAAAACTTAACATTTTAGTTTGTGACTCAGAAGAGTTTGTACTAAACAATCAATAATAAATTGTATTCTTTTTATTTTGTTTTACCAATCCAGTCAAATACTTCATATCAAGCTAGAGTGGGGGTATGTAGGAAAAATATCCTAGCCTAAGCTTTTTCTGTAATTATCTAAAATTATCTAGATTAAACTTGAATATATCTACTGTACCTCATTAAGCACACTGTTCCACTGCCTGCCCTTTCTATCTAAAAATGTTCTCTCATTTTCAAATTGAATTTCTCCCCCATTAACTTACTGCTTAGGTATATTTTAATGGCTTTCCTTTCAATGTGAGCCCACTTGTTTTGGCTGTGAAATTATCTCATTTCATTGTATAAAACCCAGCTTCATTTCTAGTCTTCAGTAATTGCGTCCATTTCTAGGTAAAAAATGTATGCCCAAACAAAAGGTCTCTTAAACCTAGCCTGTCACTTTCAATTCTTTCTCTCCTAGACACTGGTTGTTAATTTGCCTTACAATAATACGTGTCTATTCTCCTCTTGAATGTACTGTTATAGCTAACTAATACTGTAAAGCATCTGCACCTTGCTGGGTGAGGACCTATCCTGATAGGAAGACGACAGCTTCACACAGCAATGGACAGGGCAGGTGCAGGCACTTTCACATCACCCATCATTGTTCCCCCTTCTGCTTGAAAAATGTAGGAGAACCATAATCCTGTCTGTAATTTCCATTAACTAGAAATTCACTTACTGGCAGCTTTTATAATAAACAAACTCTGTAAAAAGTAATGTATATTTATATATGCATATATATGCACAAATGTAGAAATACACACATGCATGCTGTCACAGGCACTCTGAAAAGTCATGTTTCTTATATAACATACTCCATTATACACACACACACACACACACACACACACACACACACACACACACAGTATTTTTTGAAATATGTTTGGAAGATGATCTGAAACTGTTTGTCAATCTTTGATGTGTATTCATTAGTCAGTGGGGAACAGTGAGGAGTATGTGACATTTCAAGTAGAGAAATAAACTAGTAGAAAGACTGTATTGAACGTATCTCGAACGTTTTTAAAATGTGGAAAGGTTATGAAAGCAGAACTCCTATCTTGAAACTGAAGACAAAGTAAGATTGTACCTGAAACTTAAGACCAAGGAGAGTCTTACATGCTGAAAATCTGATGATAACCTAAACCCACATTGTATAAATCAAGCATCTGAAGTTAATCCCAATATACATGTGGTATTAAGTAATTTCAAATCAGATAAAACTAATAAAATCTGTCAACATATGCACATTTATATACACATAATATCATTTGCTAAAATTCAGTTCCTTATACTTTATCTTTTCATGGTTACAAAATATGTGGAACATTTTAAATCACATGCACGCTTCTGACAGCTAACACAGTGAATGCCTGCATGCTTATATCTATTGATCTAAACAGCTAATGTGCAATATAAGAGTCATTGACAATATGCAATATAGCAACTATTGTTGAATTCCTATCATTTTGTTTAGTGAAATTTGGTGTCAAGTCTATTTCTTTTAATATTATCTTTTATTCTCTTTTAAAAAGGCTTTTGTTATAAGAATAAGGAAACCAAGACCAAGAAAAGGAAGTACATGTTCATACTCACCCAAGTGCACTCAGTAGCTGGCATGTTGCTTCACCAAGATGGGCAATGTCACTAAAAATTACCCAAGAAGACTGGCTTCTAACAGGGTGTCCCAGTGTATGCAACTGAAAGATCCCCGAGAACCCATTGGAATGCAAGGCACTGATGAAAAGAATATAGAAGTGAGAAGGAGTAATACGATCTCCAGAGTAAGGAAAGTATTTTGAAAGAAATGTTTCCCAGGGATTATTTATAATATGAAAAAATGAGAATAAAATGTGTTCTGAATGTGAAGCGTGGGCCCCTGGGAGATAGCTCAGTAGAAAAAGTGCTTGCCTGGCAAGCACAAGGTCCTGAGTTCAATCCCTGGTACCACAACATAAGGGAATGAACGAATGAATGAATGAATGAATGAATGAATGAATGAATGAATGAATGAACGAATGAATGAATGAATAGGAGGGCTAAAGAGATAATGGGAATTTATTTATTTATTTATTTATTTATTTATTTTTATTTTATTGAAATATAAACGTCAATCAGACAGTTTTAAGACACCTTAACCATACAGATTCGATGAATTAAAACATTGCAAACTGTTTTCATAACGTTTTGGTATTGTACAAGGTGCATACATGGTATTATATTTACAGATATTATTTTAGCAGATACCTCTTATCAGTGAATTAAGAGTGTAGCTGCTTACTTATCTTATGTTTTTATACCTGAATTATATCAAAAATTCAATAATTATTTACCTAGTGGATGACCGTAGTACTAGAAGCCAAAATAATATCCTGTCCAACCACCATTAGTGCAGATCTTGCCTCTCATAGAATTATGTAGAAGCACAGCATTATCTATCCCAACTGTACTGTCTATACACACACATCATGATTTTTTCTTTCTATACCCCTTCCTCTGTCTACACCTGTCAAAAGTGGGCACTCCACTGACATTCAACTAACTTAGGTGCTTGAACTCGACACCACAATCCAACGGAGTCCAGCATTCTACAACCATAGTGAGTTATTCAAAGAAATTGTCGACTATATCCATTTACAGCTCAGCTTAATATTATGGGCTCATGAAGTATACTTTATTTTTATACTTTTATACTTTTCTGCTGGATGGTTAAGACCTAGATAGATCAAGACTTATATACCACCACATGAACTTTATATTTCCTATGTGGTCAGTGAAATCCTATCAGGGTTTATCTTGTAGTCCTGTACATTATTCTGTAGTTCCTTAGTCTGTGTCATCCATGTGGATGAGTCACGGCCAATGCTTGACCAGTTTGCTCTCTGTGAGAGCTTGAGAGAAAGTTTTCTCTTCATGTGACTCTCCCCAGGCACACTTTAGAACTTCAATCTCTTTCCTCTGTGGCTCCATAATCTCCTTATTCAGAAAATTTGGAGCTCACCTGAGTTTCATGATGTTATAGTACAGGTTCTCCTATGTCCTGATTCTTTGCTGACCTTGAAAGGCTAGGGCCAAAATATTGGCTGGCCTTGTGGCTCTTCTATTTCTCCAACTCTGTCTTGGGATCTTAGGTTGTTAACCATCCAGAAGAAAAGCTGATTAGTATCCTGCAGCATATGTCATTCACTTTGCCTAATCTGACTCAATTGTTTTTACTTGTTGTACGTAACCTTTTGTATTTCTGCTTTTCGCTTGTTAAACTAGGGAGACTATACAATATTTACACATGTGTGTCTGGTTTATTTCACTTATGAGTATATGTTCAAGTGGCATCCACTTCAGTATAAATGCTTCAAACTTATCATTCTTAATAGCTGAGTAATACTCCATTATATAGAAATACCACATCTTTTTCAACCATTCCTCATGTGATGGACATCTTGGCTGTTTCCAAGATTTTACTATCACACATTGCGCTGCTATAAACAGGTACACATATATCTCTACGATACAATGTGCCCAGATCCTTTGGGAAAATTCCCAGTAGGGGAAGAGCTGGCATGAATGGGATTTCTACTCCTACTCTTTTGAGGAGTCTCCACACTGACCTCCACAGTGGTTGTACCAGTCTACATTCCCACCAGCAGTGGAGAAGCATTCCCTTTTCCCCACAACCTCTCCAACATTGGTTGTTGGTTGATTTCCTTATGATAGCCATTCTTTCTGGAGTGAGATGATATTTCAGTGTTGTTTTTATTTGCATTTCACGGATGACTGTGGAGCATTTTTTCATATATTTATTCGCTTCTTTAATTTCGTCCTCTGAGAAGTGTGTATTCATCTCAGATGCCCATTTCTGAATTGGGTCTTTAAATTTGAGAGCCCTGTTATATCTTAGTTCTTTATAAATTCTAGACAGTAGTCCTCTGTCTGTTTGCTTATTAGTTAGTATTTTTTCAAAGTTTGTGGGTTGTCTTTTCTCTCTGTTGACAATTTCTTTTGACATGCAGAAGCTCCTTAAGAAGAGTTGATCCCAGTTGTTGATTCTTTCAAGAGCTTACCGGGCGAATATATGTTTGTTCATGAACTCTTTACCTACCTCTATGTCTTCAAGAGTTCCTCCTACTTTCTCTTCCAGGACATTGAGTGTTTATGTTTTAACGTTTAGATCTTTAAACCATTTTGACTTTAATTTAGTGCATGGTGATAGAGCTGGGTCAAGTTTTAGTTTTCGGCATGTAGAAAGCCATGTTTTCCAGCACCATTTGTTAAAGAGGCTATCTTTCTTCCAGTGAGCTTGAGTAGCCCCTTTGTCGAAGATAAGATGGCTGAGTGTTTTCGTAGATGCCTCTGCATATTCTAATCTATTCCACTGATCCTCAGGTCTATTTTGTTGCCAATACCATGTTGATTTTATCACAGTGGTTTTGTAGTATAATTTCAAATCAGGAATTGTGATGCCTCCTGCCTTGTCTTTATTGGCCAAGATTGCCTTTGCTATTCTAGGTCGTTTGTGATTCCAAATAAATTTTAGTATTGATTTCCCTATATCTGGGAGGTATGTTGGTAGCAGTTTGATAGGGATTGCATTAAATCTGTACAGCAATTTGGGCGATCTTCACGATGTTGGTTCTTCCTATCCAGGACCAGGGAATATCTTTCCATTTTCTGAAATCCTCTATAATCTCTTTTCTTAGGGTGTTGTAATTTTCCATGAAAAGATCTTTGACTTCCTTGGTTAAGTGAATTCCAAGGTATTTCATTTTCCGCGGTGCTATTGTAAAATGTATTGTTTCTATTTCTATAGTTTCCCTTTCAGTGTGTTTGTTATCTGTGTACAGGAATGCTATTGACTTTTGAGTATTGATTTTGTATCCTGCTATGCTACTTAATTTCCTTATCAGTTCTAGTATTTTCTTGGTTGAATTTTTGGGGTCTTCCAAGTCAAGTATCATGTTGTCTGCAAACAGTGATAATTTAACTTCTTCTTTTCCTATTCTTATTCCCTTTATTTCTCCCTCTTTTCTAATGGCTGTTGCTAAGGATTCCAAGACTATATTGAACAGGAGGGGTGATAGAGGACATCCTTGTCTTGTACTTGATTTAAGAGTAAAAGATTTCAGTCTTTCCCCATTTAGGATTATATGAGCTTTTGGGTTGTCATAGATGGCTTTTATCAAGTTAAGATAGAGTCCATCTATTCCAGTTTTCTGTAGGACCTTGAACATGAATGAGTGTTGGACTTTGTCAAAGGCTTTCTCTGCATCACTTGAGATGATCATGTGGTTTTTTGATTTCAGTCTATTATTATAGTGTATTACATTTATAGATTTTCGAATATTGAACCATCCTTGCATTCCTGGGATGAATCCTACCTGGTCATGGTGTATGATCTTCTTGAATATTTGCTGTATTCTATTTGCCAGGATTTTGTTGAGTATTTTTGCATCTATGTTCATGAGGGAGATTGGCCTGTAGTTCTCCTTTTTGGTTGTGTCTTTCCCTGGTTTTGGAATCAGTATTATACTTGCCTCCAGAAATGATTTTGGGAGGACTTTTTCCTTTTACTTCCTGGAACAGTTTGTGGAGTATGGGGATTGTATCTTCTATAAATTTCTTGTAGAATTCAGCTGTGAATCCATCAGGCTCTGGACTTTTCTTTGTCGGTAGACTTTTTATTATGTTTCGTATTTCGTTGGCTGTTATCAGCTTATTCAGAGTTGTAATATCTTCTTGATTCAGTTTTGGTAATTCGTACCTTTCGAGGAATCTGTCCATTTCTTCTGTGTCTTCTATTCTGTGAGCATAAGATTCTCGAAGTAATTATTGAGAATTTTCGGAATTTCCACTGGGTTTGTGGTGATTTCACCTTTTCATTCCTTATCACTTGTACTTGAATTTTCTTTTGCCTCTTTTTGATGAGGTTGGCAAGAGGTTTATCAACTTTATTTAGTTTTTCAAAGAACCAACTTTTTGATTTGTGGATTCTTTGAACTGTTTTTTTCATCTCAATTGAGTTAATTTCTGCTCTAATCTTTATGATTTCTTCCTGTCTTTGCGCTCTGGGTTTTCTTTGCTCTTCTTTTTCTAGTTGTCAGAGGTGCAACATCAAGGTGCTAATTTGTTCCCTTTCCGTTTTCCTAATGTGTGAGTTCATAGCTATTATTTTCCCTCTAAGAACTGCTTTAATCACATCCCATAAATTCCAGTAAGTTGAACTTGAATTTTCATTGAATTGTAGATATTGTTGAATTTCTTGTTGAATTTCTTCTGCGACCCAGAGATAATGGGAATTTATTATTTAATCTCATGTGGCTTCAGTAAGTGGAAAAGGGACCCCAGAAAATGATCAAAAAAAAACCTTCCAGGGACTAGGGAGATAGCTCAGTAGAACAAGTGCTTGCCTGGCAAGTGCAGGCTACTGAGTTCAATCCTTGGTACCACGCACAAAAAAAAAACCCAGAAATATTATAAATGAAATTTTCGTTACAGTGCTTCTAACTACAGGATTTATCTGTCCAAATTCATTATCTACCAGTATTTCCAGCTAACTATAACTTTCACTTTGTCTACAACCAAATAAACATAGGTCATTGAAAGAAGTACATAACAGATGTTATAATTTTTTATCTTTTTAAAATCAATTTCTCTGCTTTTTAGTGCTACAAAGAAACATAATGAGAAGAGTTGTGTTCTATATATATTCAAGGAGATGATCCCTTATCCTCAACAAAATACATACAGTACCTTAGTGTCTTGTACTCAGATGATGAAGGAGAATTTTGTATATAACAGGTTAGCATCATACGAAGTCAGTGAAATTTTGCTAGATGTTTAATAAGTAAGTGGTAGAAAAGTGAAATGCCCTGTGCTTATGGAGTCAAGTGAGGTCTGTTAATAACGAATCACACAATTTAATGTTAACGTGATATATGTTCGGATGTGGTGACTGTACTGAAATTTACATCGAAAAGAAGTCATGAGATATTTAGACAAAAAGAAGCATTAACCCTGAAATACAAAACAAATGTAAAATACATTCTTTCAAGTAAAACATAGCAGGACATAAAAGTGCCCTGAAATGACAGATCCTTGACACTTTAAGGAACAGCATGATTTTCATAATTACTAGTCTATAAGGTGAATGTTTTGGGGGGAAAAAGAGGCAAAGCTGTGAAGTGAGTAGTGGCTCCTGCCATTCCTTTGTTGCCCATGAAATAATTTGCAATTTTTGGTTTCGTCAGGCTTCTAATATGCCTAACTTGAAATTATAGCTACTCTGATAAAATCAACATGGTACTGGCCAAAAAAAAAAAAAAAAAAAAAAAAAAAAAAAAAAAAAAAAAAAAAAAAAAAAAAAAA
>PVKA01012118.1:0-19239 GCA_004027165.1 Ctenomys sociabilis | reverse complement strand
GATACAGGCACAGCTATAAGCACACTTAACCACCTTATCTTTGACAAAGTTTCCAAATAAGTTCACTGTAAGGAAGGTATCTTCATCAATAATGGTATTGGGAAAACCCAACTTGTCACATGCTTAAAGTTAAAATTAGACCCCGTCAGTCACCAGGCAGTAAATGAAGTCAAAATGTACAAACATTTAAAAATTAAAACAGAAATCTATTGGAGTAGAGAGTAGGGATAAATCCTGAAGACAGGGGTAGACAGAGAGCTATGAAGAAAAAACAAATAGTACAGGAAATACTTCAAGGAATCAATAACTGATTTTATCTTTTGGAAAAGTATATGCATTCCAAAAAAAATCACCATCACAATATAAAGAAAACTCATGAATTGAGAAAATATTTTAGATGACTGTTCCTTAGAAAAAAAGACTTCTATCTAAAACATAAAAAAATTTTAAATCAAGACCCCAAAAGTCAATGGTGCAATCAAAACATGAGCACCTGAGATGAATATGCACTTCTCAGATGAATAAATACAAGTGGAAAATAAACATATGAAATATGTTCAATATCATGAATCATTCAGTGCAAATTAAAACAAGATGAAGATTCTATCCCATCCCAGAGAGAATGGTTATAATCAAGAAATCACCCAAGAGGGATGTCGGAGAAAAGGAATACTACTCTATAGACAGGTATAATCACTATAGAAATCTGTGTGAAAACTCCTCAGAAAACTAAGATGAGAGGTCAGGTAAGCATTTTAATGTGTTTTTTCTCTCTGTGTTGTAGAATCTTGTTCAGTCATACACAGGAATGGACAAAGAAACATCTATTTAGAAAGCAATGTCAGAAGTTGTTGACTTGACTGTTTTACACTTCATTATTTTAATATGGCTTCACTTTTTATACCTCATTTTCATACTTTTCTGCTGGATGGTTAAGACAAAGACAAAGAAAGACCTATATAACAAGAAATGTAACTTTTGTATGGGCCAAGGTCAGTTAAATCACCTCAGGATTTATCCGAAACCCTGTACCACAGTTTGTAGTGTCAACCATGTTGAGCAGTCATGCCTACTGCCTGCCCAATTTGCTCTCTATGAAAGTCGGAGCAAAGTCCTATGAATAACCCACTACTATTTTGAACCACTGGACTATATTGGATTATTTTTCTGAATTCACACATCTCCAATATTTAAATGGCAATAGAATACCCATCTCTGAAAAAAACTAAACAAAAACGGGATACAAATGAAAGACCATTTTGTATCTGTATACACAAAATAGTTAGGATCGATATACAGCTACTTTCTCTTAATTCAATGAATAGAAAGATTTGTACTAAGTGTTTGGACGGGATATCAGTTCTGCATCTTGTACTATGAATAACCACTACGAAGACAACAATATGAAATGTATTAATTATTGAAACTGTCCAATTAATTGGTTTTGAAACTGTCTCAATGCTATTTGTTTGTCAATAAAATTAATAAAAAATGAAAAAGCACTTTCAATAGTCCAAGAAATGATAATGGTCTTGATTTATGCAATTAAAATGTAAATGAATGAAAGTTATCTGTGGAATTTAGACACAATGTCATTAATATATAGAAGTGAGGGCCCAGATATGACTGAAGGCTTTGCCAGTGATGTGTGGGATCAGACATAGTTTGAAAAAGTGATTTTTTCCATTAAATATTTAAATTATCTCATAAAAATACAATACTGTAGTTGTTAGTGCTTGCCAGATAAAATTTATAGAGGCATCAGCCCTGAGGTTCTAAAGCAGTTTGTGTCTATGTGGGGAGGTCAGCAAGAGTGGCCAGATAAGGGATAATTTGAAAATTTGAGATCCAAAGAAGAGATAAGAAAGAACTACAGAAAATTTGAAAGCCTCTGGGCAGCTCTCTTTGAGTATTCCCAGAGAAAATTATATGCACATGGGAAGGGGGTTGTGAGCATAGATAAATTGGAACTGTACATTCTTGGTTGAATTAAGGAACAGAATACCAAGAGATGAAATCTGGAATCCTTCAGAAATGTAATTGTGGCTGAAATGTGATTCATAGCCACTTTCAAGTGACATTTGGGTACATCTGTATTTTTCAAATTTTCTACAATAAGTAGCTATCATAATACCCTTGACATTTACAAGGGATGAATCCCAAGACCTTTGCAAATTTCTAGCTTTGTAAATACAGAAAAGTGTGTATAGTCTCTTGACTTTCTGAGAAATTATATTTCATTCCACAGAAATAAAATTCTACTTAATTCCTTACATAATCAGCAAGTTTTACTATGTCTAACTACAAGATATTTTGGAATCAATCTTTAACTTTCCATCTATTCTACTAGCGTTAGATTTACAGTCTTTTTTATACTAAGCCAAAATAGCTACAATTTCTCTGTTTGTAAATGGATACAGCCCTAAATATTTGTAAAATGTATGTCACTTGTACAATGCTTCTCCCATGATTAATACCACACAATACTTTTCTGTCATTTTTAGAAAGAAATCCATACTCATGATCACGATACAAAGTAGAACACTATCATATGAAGTTTTTTGATTTAGAACTACTCTTGAATTATACCTTCCCAAGTTGAATATATTGATCCACAGTAGCCATTAGCTAGTCAAAGTTATATTTATCAGCACAATATCAAATGGAGAAAAGTTTCAAATACATCGTTAGAAATGTTAAAATTAATTTAACCAGGAATGTATCTCAGTGACACAGCACCTGCCTGACAAAGTTAGATTCCTGGGACACACACAAAAAAATGTTTACTGGGTCTTGGGAGACAGCTCAGCAGTCTAAACATCTTCTGGGCAAGCACAAGGACTCAAGTGCAATTGCTAATACTGTAAGTCATACTGGCCATTCACCAAAGCTGAGCATTGTGGTTCACACCTATAATTCCAGCACTGGGGAGGCTGAATGCAGAAGATCACTTCTGAGTTTCAGCTGTGTAGCGAGACACTGCGCCTATGAATCAATAAAAGATTTATTTAACAAATTTATTTTTAGTTGAAAAAACTTGTATATATTTGTTGCACACAAAGATTTTTTAAAATATGTACTAATTGTTGAGAGACTAAACTGAGTTAATTAATATGTTCATTACTTCACATATTTTGTCTTCAGAATAGAAAATCTCATCTACATGTAAGAATGCAGTATACATTTATTATTGTTACCATGTTAGTGTACAACAGACCTCTTTTTTTTTTTTTTTTTTTGTCTTTTTGAGACAGAGTCTCACAATGCAGTTCAGGCTGGCCTTACAACAGACCTCTTGAACTTATTTCTCCTGTCTTACTGAAATTTTGTATGCTTTGTCCAGCATCTCCTCAAATTGTCCTGCTCAATCAGGCCCTGTAACTAGAAATCTAATGTGTACTTCAGAATTCAACTATTTAGACTCCACGTATGAGATTGTGCACTCTTTACCTTTCTGTGTCTGGTTCATTTCACTTAACATAATGTCATCCACTCACAAATGACAACATGAACCAGATAGTGTTCCATTGTGTATATTTCTATTTTGTTTAACGATTAGCAAACATTATAACAATTTTAATGTATTTCGTTGTTAAAGGGTCTCACTTTGCAGCTCGGACTCATAGTGATCCTCTCACTTTTAGTCTCCTACAGCACTGGGAATGCAGGTATACACCACTATAATTGGACTCTGTGGCCAGCTCAGCTTACTCTGAAAGTGGGGAGGGCACAGCACTTGGTGCTGGGGATTGAATTGAGGTCCCTGAGCTTTTCTAAGCTTGCCTAAAGCATGCACTGTAGTCTGCTGAGCTGTCTTACTAACTGTCTCAAATTAAAAAATTTAATTTGATTCTTTGTTGTAGCTATTATAAGGAATGTTGCAATAAATGGAGGGGTGTGCATTTATTTTAACACAGTAATTTCACTCCCTTTGGATATATATTCAGTAGTGAGATTGTTCAATCATATGGTGGTTGCATCGCTAAGTGATTGTTGTATCTTTGTCCTGTTTCCTATAATGTTTGCTTCCACATCTCACGAAAAGAATGCAAATTATATGTTCTTCACAAGCTTTAACTTTTACCTCTTTGACAATAGTCCTTCTAAAAAAGATGAGGTGAATTTTATTGTGGTGTAATTTGCATTTATATAATGATTCAATATTTCAAGCATTTATTTATATATCTTTGGCAATTTGGGTTATCACCTTTAAAGTATCCACTGTGACCCTTTGCCCATCTGTATTCATATTATTTAAAAGCATGTTGTTGAGTTGAGTTTCTTGTATATTTTATATACTGTACTCCTTTTTGTTTGTTTAGTTGTATTATTAAAGAGCACAAATTAGAATTAAAACAGAAAAATATCGGCATGCCTGTAATCCCAGCACTGGGAGGCTGAGGCAGGAGGATTGCTGTGAGTTCAAGACCCGCCTAAGCTACAAAGTGAGCTTAAGGCCACCCTGAACTGCATAGTGAGACTCTGTCTCAAAAAGACAAAATCAAAAATATTTCACGTGATACAGAATTTCATTTAACAAAGTAATATGAATTTTACAGTATTTATTGTAATGCATAGCATTGTCTTCCAGCCAGTATTTCATATTACTAGATAAATGCATGTAAAATTGTAAGAAGATATAAAAAGGAAATATGTAAGAACAGAAAAAGTACCAAAAAGTGTAAAAGGAGACAAAACAAATTAAGCATTATCTGCTCCTTACGATAGACCAGCATAAATGTGCAGCACAATTGTCCAAACCATCCTGCTTACATACACAGATAAGTTTGTTTACTCCACTCCCTCTCCTGTCCTTCTCTTCAACTCAGTAAACCTTTCCCTTTGAAATGAGGAAACTTTATTTCAAAATGCAGTAACTCTTTCCTTTTGAATACGTTTATTCCCTTTTCCCAGTATTTATTGTACCCTTCAGATTCCATTTTTCTCTTTCAGGATCTCACATTAAAAAGAGATCATATGATGTTTGAACATGCAGGTATGATTTATTTCATTTAACAGTATGTTCTGTAGCTGGATCCATTTAGTGACAAAAGATGCAAATTTATCCTGTTTTATAGCTGAATAACACTCCATTGAAAAAAATTACCATATTTTCTTTATCAATTCTTCAGTTTAACTTTTTTATTTTATTGAATAAAAAGTAGCAATGAGAGAGTTTCAAATCAAATTAGTAAGACAGATTCAACAATTAATACATTGCACGCTGTTTTCTTAGTGGTTTTTTGTTCTACAGGGTGCATACATAATACTCTATGTATAAATACTATTAGAGCAGATGCCTCTGATCAAAGAATTAAGAGAATAGTTGGCTGGGGAGACAGCTCAGTGGAATAAGTGCTTTCCTGGCAAGCGCAAGGGCCTGAATTCAGTGCTCAGCAACGTGAACAAAAAGAAACAACACAGCTTGTCATTCAGTTGCAACTTGGGAAGTAAGCTGACAGCCTCTAGGTTTCAGCATCTACCTCAGCTTTGAATACAAAACTATAGGGGCCAGGGAGATGGCTAAGTGGAATAAGTGCTTCCCTGGTAAGTACAAGGGCCTGAGTTTAATCCCCGGTCTGGCCAAAAAATAAAAATAAAAATAAATAAAGAGAATATAGCTGGATAACTATCTTATTTTTTCAAGATGTATTATAGTACAGTTTCAATAATTAATACTTTTTACATTATCTACCTAGTGATTATTCATAGTACAAGAAGCAGACAGGATATCCTGCCCAAAAATTATTAGTGCAAATCTTTCTTCTCATAGACTTACGCAAAAGTACTGCGTATTTATCCTAACTTTATTCTTTCTACAGAATGGTTCTTCCTTTGTACCCCCTTTTTTTGTTTAGTCCTGTCAAAGATGGGTGTTCTATTCTCATTCAATTATTACAGATGCTTGAATTCAGTGAAACAGTCAAACACAGTACAGGAGTCTGCAGTAATAGTGGGTTATCTGAAGAAGTTACTGACCAGAGCCATTAACAGTTCAGCTTATTATTATAGCCTTATTTTACTTACTCGTTTTTATACTTTTCTGCTGGATAGTTAAGATCGAGCTAAAGCAAGACCTATCTAACAAAAAATGTAATTTTTGTACCTGATGAGGTCAGTCAAGTCCCCTCACAGCTTATCCTGTAACCCTGTACCTCATTCTGTAAATCCTTTATCAGTGTCAACCATGTGGATGAGTCACGGCCATTGCCTCACCAGTTTGCACTGTATGAAAGTCTGAAAGTTTTCCCTTCATGGTACTTTCCTTAGGCACACTATGGATCATCAATCACATTTCTTCCTCTGTGGCTCCATAATCTCCTTGATCAGAAAATTTGGGGCACAACTGAGTTTCATGATGCTACATTACAGGCTCTCCTATGTCCAGAGTCTTCACTGACCTTGCAAGGCTAGGGCCAAAATGTTGGCTGACTTGCAGCCCCTCCATTTCTCCAAATTTGATCTGCAAACTTAGGTTGTTAATCATCCAGAAGGGAAGCTGATGATTACACTGAAACATATGCAGTACAGTTTACACTATCTGACTAAATTCTTTTTAGTTGATGTTTTACCTTTTATTTGTATTTCTTCTTTTGATTTCTTATACTAAGAAGATTATATATTTGTACATGTGCATCTGGATTATTTCACTTATCAGTATATGTTCAAGTGGCATCCACATAAATACAAATGCTTCAAGTTTCTCATTTTTTATAGATGAGTAATACTCCATTGTGTAGAAACACCACATCTGTTTCAACCATTCTTCATGTGATGGGCACCTTGGTTTTTTCCAACATTTTGCTATCACAAATTGTGCTGTTATAAACCTAGGTATACATATATCACTATGATATGATAATTTTCATTTCCTCCAGGAAAGTTCACAATAGGGGGATAGTTGGCTTGTGAGAGGTCTCAACACTGATCCCACAATGGTTGCAACAGTCTACATTCCCATCAGCAGTGGAGAAGTGTTCCCTTTTCCCCACATCCTCTCCAACAATTGTTGTTGGTTGATTTCTTTATGATAGCCACTTTTTCTGGAGTGAGACGGTTTCTCAGTGTTGTTTTAACTTGCATTTCACAAATGCTTAGCAGTGTGGAGCATTTTTTGATATATTTACTCAGTTCTTCAATTTTTGTCCTCTGAGAAGTGTGTATTCATCTCAGATGCCCATTTCTGGTTTGGGTCTTTAAATTTGATGGCTCTAATGTATCTCAGTTCATTTATTTTCTTTCACTTTATTTATTTTTTATTTTTTTGTCTTTTTTAGACTCACTATTCAGTTCAGGCTGGCCTTAAGCTCACTTTGTAGCTTAGGCTGGTCTCAAACCCACAACAATCCTCCTGCCTCAGCCTCCCGAGTACTGGGATTACAGGCCTGTGCCACCACACCCAGCTTCTTAGTTCTTTAAAAATTCTAGAGAGCAGACCTTTGTCTCAGTGCTTATTGGTTAAGATTTTTTTCGAAATTTGTGGGTTGTCTTTTCTCTTGGCTGATAATTTCTTTTGACATGCAAAAACTTCTCAAGAAGAGTTGACCCCAGTTGCTAATTTTTTCAAGAGTTTCCTGTGTGAATACATGTTTGTCCATGAACTCTTTGCCTACCCCTATGTCTTCAAGAGTTCCTCCTACTTTCTCTTCCAGGAGATTGAGTGTTTCTATTTTAATGTTTAGATTATAAATCCATTTTGACTTTAGTTAGTGTATGGTGATAGACCTCAGTAAAGTTTTATTTTTCAACATGTGGAAAGCCAGATTTTCCAGCACCATTTGTTGAAGAGGCTATTTTTCTTCCAGTAAGCGTCTTTGGCAACTTTGTCAAAGATCAGGTGGCTGAGTATGTTTGTGGAGGCCTCAGCATCTTCTAATCTATTCCATTGATCCTCAGGTCTATTTCGCTGCCAATATCATGTTGATTTTATCACAGTGGCTTTGTACTACAATTTCAAGTCAGGAATTGTGATGCCTCCTGCCTTGTCTAGAATAGCAAAGGCCAGGATTGCTTTTGCTAGTCAACTCTTTTGTGGTTCCATATAAATTTTAGGAATGACTTTGCTGGGTCTTGAAGGTATGTTGGTGGCAGTCTGAAGGGATTGCATTAAATACAGTAATTTTGGGAGTATGGCCATCTTCATGATTTTGGTTCTTCCTATCCAGGACAAGGGAATATCTTTCCATTTTTTGAAATCTCTACAGTCTCTTTTCTTAGGGTGTTGTAATTTCCATGAAAAGATCTTTGACTTCCTTGGTTAAGGGAATTCCAAGGTATTTCATTTTCCATAGTGCAAGTGTAAAAGGTATTGTTTCTATGGTTTCCCTCTCAGTGTGTTTTTTATCTGTATAGAGGAATGCTACTGACTTTTGAGTATTGATTTTGTGTCCTGCTATGCTACTGAATTTATGTATCAATTCTACGTGTTTCTTAGTGGAGTTTTTTGGGTCTTCCAAGTAAAGTATAATGTCATCTGCAAAGAGTGATAATTTAACTTCTTATTCCTTTTATTTCTCCTTGTTGTCTAATGGCTGTAGCTAATGATTCCAAAACTATGTTGAATAGGAGGGGTTATAGGGGACATCCTGGTCTTGTACCAAATCTAAGAGTAAAAGATTTCAGTTTTTCCCCATTTAGGATTATATTAGCCATTGGGTTGTCATAGATGGTTTCTATCAAATTGAGGTAGAAGCCTCCTACTCCAATTTTCTATAGGACTTTGAATATGAATGAGTGTTGGACTTTGTCAAAAGCTTTTTCTGCATCAATTGAGATGATCATGTGGTTTTTAGATTTCAGTCTACTAATACAGTGCATTACATTTATAGGTTTTTGAATATTGAACCAGTCTTGCATCCCTGCGATGAATCCTACTTCGTCATGGTGTATGATCTTCTTGATGATTTCTTGTATTCCATTTGCTCGGATTTTATTGAGGATTTTTGCATCGATGTTCATGAGGGAGACTGGCCTATAGTTCTCTTTTTTAGTTGTGTCTTTTCTTGCTTTTAGAATCACTATAATACTTGCCTCCAGAAATGATTTTGGGAGGACTGCTTCCTTTTCAATTTTATTGAAGAGTTTGAGGAGTGTAGGGTTTATATGTGCTATAAATTTCTTGTAGAATTCAGCTGCGAATCCATTAGGACCTGAACTTTTCTTTGTCGGCAGTCTTTATATTATGTTTTGTATTTCATTGGCTGTTATTGGCTTATTGAGAGTTGTTATATCTTTTTTATTCAAATTTGGTAACTTGCACCTTTTGAGGAATCTGTCCATTTCCTCTGTGACTTCTATTCTGTGAGTGTAAAGATTCTCAAAGTAACTATGAATACTCTGAATTTCTACAGGGTCTATGGTGATTTCACCTTTTTCATTCCTTTTTGCTTGTATATAAATTTTTTCTTTCCTCTTTTTGATGAGATTAGTTAGGGGCTTATCAACTTTATTTAGTCTTTCAAGAACCAGCTTTTTGGTTCATTGATCATTTGAATTATTTTCTTCATCTCAATTGAATTAATTTCTGCTCTAATCTTCATGATTTCTTCCAGTCTTTGGGCTCTGGGTTTGCTTTGCTCTTGTTTTGTAGATGTTGCTGGTGCAACATTAGGGTGTTTATTTGTTCCCATTTTGTTTTCCTAATGTGTGAGTTCATAGCTATGATTTTCCCTCTGAGAACTGCTTTCATCACATCCCATAAATTCTGGTAAATTGTCCTTGAATTTTCATTGAATTGTAGATATTGTTGGATTTCTTGTTTAATTTCCTCTGTGACCCATTGATTGCTGAATAAGGTGTTATTTAATTTCCATGAATTTAGTGGGTTTTTCTGGTTTCTTTTTTCATTTATTTCCAATTTGATTGCAATGTGGTCTGATAATGTGCATGGGATAATTTCTGGTTTTTTTGCATATACTTAAGCATGACCTATGAACTAGTATGTGCTCTATTTTAGAAAATGACCCATGTGCAGCTGAATTTTAAAATGTGTATTCAACTGTGTATGGATGTAACATTCTGTATATGTCTACCAGGTCCATTTGTTCCAAGCTCTGGTTCAGTTCTACTACTTCTGTGCTAATTTTTTGTTGGTTGACTAATCTTTTTGATATAAGGGGATGTTAAGGTCTCCTGTTAAGATTGTTGTCTTGGATATTAGATTTTTCATGTCCATTAAGATTTGTCTTGTATAGTTGGGTACTCCTGTGTTTGTTGCATATACATGCATGAGTGTTACCTCTTCCTCTTGAATTTTTCCCCTAAGCAATATATAAGTGGCCTTCTTTGTGTCGTTTGATCCTTTTTGATTTGAAGTTAAGGCTGTCTGAGAACAGATTTGCCACTCCTCCTTTTCTTTGATGTGCTGGGTCATGTTGTATTGTTTTCCATCCTTTGGGTTGTAGTCTATGAATATCTTTTTGACTTATGTTTGTTCTTGCATAAAGCATATTGTTGGGTTTTGTTTCTTATTCCACTGTGCCAGTCTATTTCTCTTAATTGGTGAATTGAGTCCATTTACATTGATGGTTATAATTGAAATGTGTTGACTTGTGATTGTTATATTATTTACCTGCTGTTTACTACTCATTTTGTCCTGTGTTTAATTGTTTGCTCTATTTAGTGGCTTCCTTCTGTTCTCATTCATGGAGTTCTGGATATTGCGGTCCCTCTCTAGAACACATTTCAGTAGCCTGTGTAGGGATGGCTTTGTCATCATGAAATTCTTTAGTTTTTAGTCATGGAAGTATTTCAGTTCTTTATCAAACTTGAAAGAGTTTTGCAGGGTATAGTAGTCTGGGCTGGAATTCGTTTTCATAGAGGACTTAAGTACTCTGCTCCATGCTCTCCTTGTTTTCATGGTTTGTGAAGAGAAGTTGGCTGTAATTCTGATGGGTTTTCCTTTGAATGTGATCTGCTTCTTTTCTCTAGCAGCTTTCTGTATATTATTCTTGAGTTTGATTTCTGAGATCTTGACTATTTTATGTTTCCGTGTGTTTTTAGTTGGGTTGAAGTTCTTTAGCATTCTGTATGCTTCGGTTATCTGAATATTAGATTATTTCCTCATATTTGGGAAGTTTTCTGCTATTATTTCTGCCCATATTCTTTTTATATCATTTGTATTGACTCTTTCTCATTGACGCTTATTCTTCTCACGTTTTTCATCTTGGTATCATCTTTCAGGTATGGATTATTGTTTCTTGCATCCTAATTGTTTCTAAGAAATCCTTTCTCACCTTTTCACTAGCTGCACCAGCATCTTCAAGGTCTGAAACTCTGTCTTCGCTTTCACTCAAACAGTTTTGTAGACTCGTGGTAGACATTTTAAGTTCTTCTATATCTCCTTGACTCTGCTTCATGTGGTCTATTTCTTTCTTGTGTTGCTCATTTAACGAATCTGTCACAATTTTAGTCTCCTCTATTTTTTCTTTCTTTGTCAATGTCTTCTTTAGAGGTAACTATTTTTTTCTTTTTTTTCTTTTTTTTTTTACTGCAGAGTATTTTCCAAATTGGGTTTCCTCCATATATTTGTGGAATTGATTCTCTACTTCAGATGCTATAATTTGAAATATTTCTTTTTTTATTTCAGAAATCATTTCTGCTTTTAGTTCTGCTGTTGCTTCTTTGCTTGAGATGCTGTTAATTCATATGTTTCAGCTGAAATAGTGTTATCTGCACTTGTCCTGGATGGGCACTGGGTTTCCCCCATACGTTTCTGAATTTGATTCATTACTTCAGATGCTATGTATTAAAACATTTATTTTTTTTATTTCAGGTGTTAATTCTCGTCTGAGTTCCTGTATACCTTTCTGCTGCTGTTTCTTTTTTTTTCTGTGTCTGTTAATTCATTCATTTCAACTGAGCTAATGTCCTCTGCACCTGTCATGGGTGGGCTCAAGGCCTGAAATTGCATTTTTCTCCTTGTCTTTGTCATATTTTATAGTACTGACCTCTGTCCTTTTGTGTAAAGCTTTGGTGCCATTACAACATTAGTGCGTAATGAGATTCAGGTGCTGATCTATTAAGTTTGAGATTATCCAGTTATGCCTGCCCTGTATCTACCTGTTGTGTTCAGTTCCTTTTTGCTGCAGCCCTTCTGGCACAACTGTGAACCTGTGATTCCCCTCTGTTGTGTCCCTGGCTCAGGAAGCGCTGAGGAGTGCTTAAACCCTCCTACACACTCACAGGGCTGTGCTGTGCTGGAGCAAGGGCCGGAAGAGTCAGAAAAATTCTCAGTCTCTTCACAGGCTTGGGAGCACGGGCTCCTGGGAGTTGCAGGGTAGGATGGGCCTAGAGAATCTTGAAAGTTCTCACTTGCTTGCAGGGCTTGGGGGTGGGGACTTTGGATGGTGCTAGCCAGAGGCATTCTGGGAAGCAGATAGTTCTGTCACAAACTCATTGGCCAGGCTCAGGTGGATCATGGGCCTGAAGAGTCACAGAAATTCTCACTCACTCCCCATTCTTCAGTTTATAGGTATCTGGTTTATTTCCTAGATTTAGCTATGAGAAATTGCTCAGCTATAAATGTAGGTGCACATATATCACTCTTCTATGAGGTTTTCAGTTCTTCTGGAAAAATACCCGGGAGGGGAAAAGCTAGCTTGAATGAGTTCTCCAGACCTAGCTTTTTGAGGACTCACCACACTGATTTCTATAATGGTTGTACCAATCTGGACTCCCACCAACAGTGGAGAAGGTTCCTTTTTCTCTATAACCAGTATTTTTTTGCTGACTTCTTGATGTCAGGCATTCTTTCTGGAATAAGATGGAATTGCAGTGTTGTTTTAATTTGTATTGCTCAAATGACCAATGATATTGAACATTTTTTTTCATATATTTAACTGTCTTTTGTGTTCCTTACTCTGAGAAGTGCATATTTATTTCTGATGCCCAATTTTGGATTGAGTCTTTGAATTTGGAGGTGCCTAATATTTTTTAATTATTTATATGTTCTAGATAGAAGGCATGTGTTGGAGAGACAGTAAGGTAATTTTTTCCCAGTTTGTGATTTTTCTTTTTACTCTGTTGGAGATTTGTTTTGAAGTGTAGAAACTTTTTTTTTTAAAAAGATGAGATCCCAGTTGTTGATTCTTTGAAGTATTTCTTATGCAGTTTTGTTTTTCTTCATAAACCTTCTACCTACCACTATATCTTTAAGATTTCTACCTATATTTTCCTCCCTAGATATAATGTTTCTGTTTTAAGTTTTTATCTTTGATCCATTTTGACTATAGCTTTGTGCATGGGTCTAAGTTTAGACTTGTTTTTTAGGTGGAACTGAGGAATGAACTCAGGCCCTTGTGCTTGCAAAGTAAGCATTTATTCTACTGAGCTATATACTCAGCCCTCATTTTAGCCTGTGGTATGTGGAAATCCAGTTTTTCCATCACCATTTATTAAAGAGGCTATCTTTCTTCCACTGAGCCATGTTTGGCCCCTTTATCAAAGATAGAGTGGCTCAGTGTGTTTGCACTCTGCATCTTCTAATATGTTCCATTGATCCTCAAGTCTATCTCTATGCCATTTCCATGTTGATTTTATCACAGTAGCTGTAAAGTGTAATTTCAGGTCAGGGATTGGCATACCTCCTACCTTTCCTTTGTTTCCAAGGATTGTATTTGATATTATGGGTCTCTTCTGGTTCTCAATTAATTTGCAGAAATTTTTTGCTAGTTATGTGAAGTATACTAGTGGTATTAAATCAGGATCACATTGAATTTTGAGATTATGGAAGTTTTCACAGTATTGGCTGTTCGTATCAAGGATCATGGAATACATTTCTAATGTTTTTTTTTTTTTTTTTTTTTTTTTTTTTTTTTTTTTTTTTTTTTTTTTTTTTTTTTTGTGTGTGTGTCTTTTTGAGACAGGGTCTCACTATGCAGTTCAGGCTGGCCTTAAGCTCACTTTGTAGCTCAGGCTGGTCTCGAACTCACAACAATCCTCCTGCCTCCGCCTCCCGAGTGCTGGGATTACAGGCATGCGCCACCATGCCCGGCTCATTTCTAATGTTTTGAAATCCTTTTCAAGCTCTTTTCACAGAATACCATAGTATTCCATTGTATAACTCTTTTACATCCTTTATGAGGTTTATTCCTACATATTTCATTGTTATAGATATTATTGTGGTTTCCCTTATTTCTCTTTCAAGTTTGTACCCTGCTACATTGCTGAATTTGGGGATTACATCTACAAGACTATTGGAGAAGTTTTGTGGTCCTATAGGTGGGGTATCATGTCATCTCCAAATAATAATTTCATTCCTTTTTCTCCGATCCTTATTTCTTTTATTTCTATCTTTTGTCTAATTGTTCTGGCTAATGTTCCCAGAACTATACTGAATAGGAATGGAGAGAGTGGATATCCTTGTCTTGTTCTTGATTTTAAAGTGAAAGCCTTCAGTTTTTGCCCATTTAATATGATGTTGGCTGTTGGTTTCTCATAGATGGTTTTTAATCAGGTTGAAATATAGACTGTTCATATGCTACAGGAATGAGCTTGGGAGAATTGCTTCCCTTTAAATTGCACTGAAGAGTTTGAGAAACACTTGCATATTCAGAGTTTGTATATCTTCTTTCTTCAGATTTGATATTTCATGTATATCTAGGAAACTATCCATTTTGATGGTTAAAACTGATACATATTGGTGTATCTTTGTCATGTGGTTTTTCTGCTATAGATTCCATCCATTTTCCCTCTTTTTAATTACTTACTCTGTTTTATGTTTTCTTACTGTTCTTCTTTAAGTTGTGTTCACTTCTGACTCTTTCTAGAACATCTGTCAGTACTCTGCAGATTTGGTTTGTTTGCCATGAATTTCTTCAATAGTTCTTTGTCATGGGAGGATCTTATTTAGCCATTGATTTTAATAGTTAGGTTTGCCAGGTACATCAATCTGATTTGGAAGGTATTTTCTTCCAGAACCTCAAATACTTCACTCCAAACTTTTCTTGATTTGATAGTGTGGGTGGAGAAATCTGCTGTGATTCTGATGGGTTTTCCATAGTAGGTGATCTGGTTCTTCTCTCTAGCTTTTAATGTTCTATTTCTTTGCAGATTTACTGAGATCTTGATTATTATGTGTCTAGATGTAGATTAACTGTGATTATGGCTGTATGGAGTTCTATATGCCTTGCTTATCCATATGTAATGTTCATTTCTCATGTTTGGACATTTTTCTGTGAGTACTTTTGCAAATAGTCTTGCTATGCCATTTGTGCTGCCTCCTACTGCTTCATTGACATTTATTATTCTTTGCATCATCTTGTAGCTATTAATTTGTTATTCATGGTTCATTATTAGTTTTGTGAGATCTTTCCTTTCAGGTTCATTAGCTGCACCACTGTTTTCACAGTCTGAAAGTCTATCTTCAGGTTCATTCAGGCTGTTTCTCCAGCTCTCAATGGAATATATATATAGTAAGGGTCTACAGGGTCTCACTGTGTAGACTGGACTCAATGATTCTCCTGTTTTCAGCCTCCCAAAGAGCTGAGATTACAGGTGCATGCCACTATGCCCAGTCTCAATCGCCGTCTCAGTGCGCCTCGGTGGTGAGGGTGACACGGCACACAGTGGATTCAACACTGGCCACTGCGTCTGCCTACACAGGCACTGAAATCCACTGAGCTATTTGGCCAGCCCTCTCAATGGAATTTTTAAATCTCTGGATATCTGTTTGAATCTGTTTCATGCATTCTAATTCTTTCCTACATAGCTCATTCAGTATTTCCATCATGTTTCTGGTTTTTTTTTTTTTTTTTTTTTTTAATCTGTGTCTTCTTTAGCTGTGCTGAGCAATTCTTTCATGATTGTTCTCATTTTATTTTGTTTGGGCATAAGGGATTATTTCTGAACTTATTTCTTCTATAGCCTAATGAACTTGTTTCTTTAGTTGCTATCATTTTAGAGATTTCAGATGTGTGATTTCCAAGTTCTTGTATATCTTTGTCTCTTGGATTTGTTCTGGGTGGGCTAGAGGATTGAGACTGCCTTTTGCTTCTGCATTTTGACATTTTTGAAGTTCTTGGTAATCACCAAGACAGAGTCCTGCAGGCTACCCAGAGTCCGCCAAAGTTCTTAAATGGCTCCAGGAAAGCTCCGCACCTGCTCACGCTGGGCCCACAGATTGTAGTTTTCCTGCTTCTCACAGGCCAAGCAGAATTTGCCTAAATTCCTGTTTTTCAGCAGACTTTTGAAGCTTGAAGAAATCCCCATTGTCTAGTTTTACTTTTGTTTTCTGTACAATTGCAAAAACACAGCAAGCAAACAAAGAAACAAACAAACAAACATTTCCAAAAGTGCTGGAGACATGAGCTTGCTATGTTTCAAATTTTAAATTTAGTTTTTAGTTCTTTTTGTGGACTTCTATGTATGGTTCAACACTGGCCACTGCGTCTGCCTACACAGGCACTGAAATCCACTGAGCTATTTGGCCAGCCCTCTCAATGGAATTTTTAAATCCCTGGATATCTGTTTGAATCTGTTTCTAAATGCAGTTCTAATTGCATTGTTCTGCATGTGGCTATCAAATTGTATTAATGTTGTTTAGTAAAGACACTGTTCTTTCTTTATTTTGATAGCTTTGTTAAAAACAGTTGACCATAGATTCAAACTTTTATTTCTGGAGTCTGGATTCTTTTCCATTGGACTATTTACTTCTTTTTTATTTTCATTTTATTTACTTACTTATTTTTTGCAGAACCTGGGATTGAACTCAGGCCCTTGCACTTGCCAGGGAAGCATTTACTCCACTGAGCCATCCCCGAGGCCCCTTGGCCTATTTACTCCTATAGCAATGCTACAATGCTCTGACTACTACAGAGTTTTAGAATATTTGAAAGTTTGGTAGCATGATGACTACGTGTTTTTATTCAGCATTGTTCTGGCTATTTGAGTACATTCATTGAATTCTTTTCTGTTTCTGTGGAAAGCGTCATTGAAATTTTAAAGAAATTGCATTCAGTCCATAGATCACTTTGAACTGAATGGAAATTTTTAAAAGCATTAACTTTTTTTTATCCATGAACAGGGAATAGTTTCCATTTCTGCGTTTTTTAAATTTCTTTCATCAGTGTTTCACAGTTTTCATGGATTCCTTGGATACATTTATCTTAAGCATTTTAAAGTTTGATAGCTTTCATGACTGGGATTTTAAAAATTTCTTTCTGGGTAATTCGTTGTTACTGTGTAGAGCTACTTTATCACTTTATAGGCACTACAACTATGTGTTGAGATTTTTCACCCTGAAAATTTACTAAGTTTCTTTATTAGTTCTAATACATTTTTCGAATATACTTATTTTTATCACTGCATGTTTGCAGTACATATTGATCGCATGCATCTTGGGCTATCTCAGCATGTGCAAGTACATCTTATTCTTTTCTTGTCTACTACCTCTCCCTCACTTTTAACATTTATTCTCTTCACATTTACCAAAGGCGTATTTTATTTTTCCCTCATTATCTTTCTTCCAATGCCTTTATACTTTCCCTCATCTATGATTCCTCTTCCCACTTTGTAAAAGTTTGCCCTATCTTTATATCAATATTTTTCTCCATTTTATCCTTTATGTATACTTTGGGTTTCTCTCACATGAAAACACTGTGAAATTTAAACCTGCATATTTGATTTATTGTCCTTAAATTATGGTCTTGAGGTACTGCTATCTACCTAAAAATGCCACAAGTTTATCATTCTTTTTTATTTTGAAAAGAACAAAATCTATAAAAACAATGATACTGCATTTTAAAACAAGACAATAGGAGATTAACAATGGTTAATATATTTCATATTGTTATTGCCAAATTATAGGTGAAAATCATTTCTCTCAATAAGCTAATAGATATTAGTACTTGAATTATCATAGCTCTCTTATGTGTGTTTTATTGTTTTGATTCCTTTCCTTTCCTGTTCTTTCCTTCCCTTCCCTTCTTTTCCCTTTTCCTTTCCTTATTTTCCCTTACTTCTTTTCTCTTTTCTCCATCTCAGTTGTTCTTTCCTTTTCAGCAGTTTCTTATTCTTCTTCATGGGTGAGTAGTGTGCTCTTATGTACAAATACCACATTTTCTTTATCCGTTCATCCTTTGATAAGGATATGGGCTGTTTCAAAGATTCAGGGAGTGTAAACTGTGTTGCAGAAAACAAGGGTATGCATGGAGCATTATGCTATAATGAGTTTAACTCTTTTAGGAAGATATCTAGAAAGGGAGGAGCTGAATCCAATTGAGCCTCTCCATAATACTTTCCACAGCGTGTACCAACTCACACACCTGCCAACAAAGGAGCCTCCTAAATTGAAAGATTCAATGAAAATGGGTATCAGAAGCAAATATACATGTCTCAAAAGTACAAATTTGCCAATAAGTGTTTTATATTGTTAAAATGCTCACTACTGTATTAGAAGCTGACATATTATCCTCTCCAACCACCATTAGTGCAAATCTTGCCTCTCATAGAATTATGTAGAAGAACGGCGTATCTATCCCAACTGTACTGTCTATACACACACATCATGATTCTTCCTTTCTATACCCCTTCTTTGTCTACACCTGTCAAAGATGGGCACTCCATTGTCATTCAACCAATTTAGGTGCTTGAACTCGATGACACAATCCAACACAGTCCAGCATTCCACAACAATAGTGAATTATCTGAGAAGTTGTCAACTGTAACCATTTACAGCTCAACTTATTATTATGGCCCTGTGTTGTATACCTCATTTTTATACTTTTCTGCTGGATGGTTAAGATCGAGATAGATCCAGACCTATATACCAAAACATGTACCTTTTGTTTCTGATGAGGTCAGTGAAGTCCCCTCAGGGTTTATCTTATAATCCTGTACCTTATTCTGTAGATCCTTTGTCTGTGTCATCCATGTGGATGAGTCACTAGGAAAATAACAAGGTAGAAAGTATTAATTATTGAATCTTTGATATAATTCAGGTATAAAAATAAGATACATAAACAGCTACACTCTCTTAATTTACTGATAAGAGACATCTGCTATAATAATGTCTGTAAGTATAATATCATGTATGCACCTTGTATGATACCAAAACATTATGAAAACAGTTTGCAATGTATTAATTTATCAAATCTATCCTGTCAAGGTATCTTAAAACTGTCTCATTGATAGTTGCACTTCAATAAAATAAAATTTAAAAAAATAAATAAATAAAAATGCTCACTATTTTTCACCACTTGAGAAAAAAATATATTGAAACAACACTAAGATTTCGTGTCA
>PVKA01012117.1:13053-58863 GCA_004027165.1 Ctenomys sociabilis | reverse complement strand
GAGTCTGAGCTGAATAGTGAGACCCTGTATCAATCAATACATACACACACACACACACACACACACACACACACACACACACATACATACAAATAAAAATGATAGAAACAAAATGGAGAGAGAGAGAGAGAGAGAAGAGGAGATGAGAGATGAAGAGGAAAATGATAAGGGTCACTGACACCAAAGCTGTAATTCAAGAGAATAACCCTAAGTAGACCCATAAAATTCATAAGCTCACCATCCCAGGCCTTGGACTAGCAGTACAGACAGGCAGCTGCTGTGACATGTGAGCTGGATGAGGCTGATTAGCTGAGCCTCAACCATGCAGGGTGTGAAACCCAACCAAGACTTACTCACTTGAAAGGAAAACTTTGAGTTTGGGCCATGGATTTTAAAAATTGAATATTCCATGTGGGAAAAAAGTTAAATATGATAATGACAGAAGAAAATCTTGCTATAATTATTGTGCCATATGTTACCACCTTCAAGGGAAAATACACACATAATGCAAGAATAATCCCCCATATGAGTTTTTAGATTCATTTTTTAAAGTGAGCAATCTTAGGTACAAAGAAAAGCAGCATTTTTAAATGGCGATTGTCAGTGATGACTTTTGCCTGGGAACAGCCCCAGCTGTGTGCAAACGCAGAGAAAACCCAGGACAGGTGCTCCGCCGCACAGGCGTCCCCGGTAACTGAGGGCTGAAAAGCATCCAGGGCTGCTCAGCCCAGGAGGGATCCTCAGAGATCTCCAGTTCCTCTTCTAGGGCACCACTCACTGTTTCATGCAAAAACAATGCTGCATGTGCAGCAGAGAGCTGAAGACAAACAGTACTGTAAGCAGGAGACAGAAATCTGGGGATCCAATGTGAGTGTTTCCCACTTGGAGTCCTGAAAGCCCCCACTGCATCTATCTCATCTAAGTCTGCCTCCCTGGCAAATAGTGTAACATCAGACACATTGCCAAGTGTTCAGTAAAGATTCAAAATAGGAAAATCTTAATCCCATGTTGCCTGGGATTTTCCTCACAATTTTGTTCTTTGGGCTTCCTTGGCAAATACATGATCCAGCAACTCTCTCTGGATCAAAGTTTTAGTCACAGAGTTTCTCAATTTTTACAGTCAACATTTTCAAATTTTCTCTTAGAAGACGAGTTTTTATTGGAATTATTACTGTACATCCCAAAGTTCTGCTGAAAACTTAAATGCCAAAACCCTCTTACAATTCCTAGACAAATTTTAAATCAATAATGCTCGCAAGATATCCTAAATAATATTTGTCTAGGCAGCACAATTACTAAGACTCCTAAAAAATTAATCACTGTCCTTCTTCTGTTAGACCTGCTCTGATAACAGAAGCTTCTATAGCACCCTTCACCTTTAACACCTGTGGAATTCTGGGCTAACTGCATTCTGTAATAATTCTACCTGTTTACAAAGCTGTGTTTTGATTTCCCGTCAAGCAGACAACTCCTAGACAAAAACTGCACACTATGTGCCACTTAACTCATTCAAAACTCTTCATGTAATTTGAACAAAGTATGATCCATTGGTTTCTCTAAATACCATCAATACAAACACACTAAAGTTTTAAAATTCAGTCGTCCGAGTACTGCTGCTTGTTGCTAAGCATGTGAATGACACTTGGGAAGTAGTTAGCTCACCTTCAGAGAACCAGTGCAAGCTTCTCAGCCCGCCAATGGCTGAGAAAGTTTGAAGGACAAGAACAAAGGAACAGGCTGAGGAGAGATAGCTCAGCTGTCTAAGAACCTGCCTGAAAAGTACAAGGACCTGGGTTTGATCCCCACTACCACATGCTGTGCCAGCCCTGCCCCAAGTGCGAAGCCAGCCACCAAAATAGGGTGTGGTGGCACAGGCCTATAATCCCAGCATCGGGGAGGCAGAGACTGGAATATCACTATGAGTCTGAGCTGCATAGTGAGACCTTGTACCAGATAAACATTAAAAAGAAAAAGAACAACGGAGCTTGGAGAACATGTCATAAAGGTAGACAAAGGGTGCAGCAGTTTTTGAGAACAAAGGAAGAGTCCTAATAGTTTGGACAGGAGCAAGACTGAAAGAAAGAAAACATGGATCTCTCATGAAAGACCTAAAAACAAAATAAATTAAACCAATTAGTTCTGGACAATTTAGAAAGATGATTAAACCAATTAGTTCTCCACAGTTTAGAAAGATGAAGGCTAGAAGGAGAGAAAACTCACATCTGCCCTTAAACCATAATTTGGAATGAATACAAATTCATTAAAAATGTTTTATATGGATTTTTGAAAGAAATATTAGACAATTTTAAGGAATGTTTGACAGAGTTTCATCCATGTTTCTCTAAATGTTTGAGGTGCTTACCAACTCCATTCCAAGTGGGATCACTTTGGCTGATAGACATTTTTCTTATTTTAAGATAAAATTGCCTCCTGGGTTGTACTGGTCCTCAACCTACCTTCAGGGATAATTAAATATGAATCCAGAGAGTTATAATTGGTATGGACCTTCTGTGGGAAATGCTCCCTCACTCTCTCCACTAGAGCATTAAATAGGTACCTACAGAAGTAGGAGATCATCAGCATAACCCCACCTATGCACTTCACCCTACAAACCTTTCCCTCACTAAGGGTTTTTGCCCCGAGAAACAAATAAATACTCAGAAATAATCAAAGAAGTTAAACTGAGAAAAGACTAAAACTGCGCACAGCCAAATTTAAAGAAAAATTGAAGAATCTCACCATGTCAATGACCTCCAAACCTGCAAAACTTGACTTAGCAATACTCAACTTGGTAGAAACAGTCATTGCAAACTAAAACTCACAGTGCCTAAAAACCTCATTGTATTATTGGAAAAATGTATTATTGATTAAAAACTGACAGAAGAATCTAATCTTGTGGACCAAATTTTGATCTAGAGGGCCTTGACCACTTACTTACAGAATAAATAATTTTTATGAAAGAAAAGTCAGACTGATAAAATTTTATATGGTTAATCAATAGGTCATTCATGCTATAAATTTTATATGTGAGGTGTCCCCCAAATTTAATTACTTAAAGAGAATTAGATAAAAAATTATAATAAATGGTTTAAATGTACTATATTTACAGGGAATTAAAATTGACCAGGGAATTAAATTGGCTGGAGTTCACTCCAAAATTTATGTTCTCCATAGAACATCACTGATTAAAACTTGCCAACATTCATATAATTCTGGCTTATTAACCTGGAGTTCAAATGTTATTACTGCTATCTAAATACTGGGGTCAAAACAGCATTGGCCTATCTTCCATACTCCTCACAGGGTGAGCCCTGAAAACTAATATCCTTGAACGGCCTTGTAACAAAGCTTACACTCAAATGTGACAAGCCCAGTATTCAGGTTTGGTGACTGCTATATTCTTCGAAGTCTGACACTTTTTACAAAACACAGCATCACATTCAAGGTGCATTGATGTTGTTCCATGTGGTAACTGCTATAATGTTTCTTATATTTCAGTGCGATAAATTTGATAAACAAACAATGATTGTCCACCTACTTTGTGGCAGGTCCCAGGCTAAACACTAAAGGTACAGGCCTAAGCACATGCTTGGAGTGTATCCAGAGCCTGACACAACTAAGAGCTAGCCCCCAAGCAGTGAAACCCAGAGCTGCCCTTGCACAAATCATGCCGTTTGAGATCTGTCTCTATCTCTATTTAGGTGCCTCTGTCCCTCTGTCTCTCTGTCTCTCTGTCTCTCTGTCTCTCTCTCTCTCTCTCTCCCTCTCTCCATCTGTTTCTGTCATTCTCACTCTTCTTGTCTCCAACTCATTTATAATACAAAACCAGTGTAAAGAAAATCAACTGAGTAATATTTTGAAAGGATCCTGTGCTCAAAGGATCCTGGACTTTCAGAAGATGACTACATCACAGGGACCTTAAACTCATCAATAAATTAGTGTGCTATTGAGTTCATAGATGAATTTAGTCTGTTAGTGATTAAGATATGGTTGGAGGAAGCAGGTCATCAAGGGTGCAAATCTGAGGCATATATCCTATCCCTGCCTCTTCCTCACTCTCTGTAAGTCTTCTCTCTGTATGTGGTCACTATGAATGAGCAGCTTTCTTCCTTTTTTGGTACTAGGAATTGAACTCACAACCTTGCACTTGCCAGGCAGACATTGTGCCACTGAGCTATATCCCCAGCCCTAGTGCAGCATTCTTCTCACATGCCCTTCCACCATAATGTTTTGCATTGGAACCAGTCAGCGAAAGACTCTGAAACTGTGCACCAAGAGAAATCCTTTCTCCTCTAAGGTCTTTAGTATCATACTCTATCTCAGCAACAATAATAAAACTAACTCATACAGAAACTGGAGCTTTGCTAGATGAGCAGCTTTACTTCAAATACTGAGATGGCAGGGCCACAGTGACAGACACAATTTTACCAAGGGCAAAGCTGTTCCATAGTAAGTCCTAAGTCCTCTTTTTCTGAACACAAATATATGAATGAGTGATATCTAACTTAGCTTCAGAATGTACCAAAGTTTTTCTTGTGTAACTTGCTTGGAATAAACTCTTCTATTTCAAACTTTCTGATTAACCAACTTTGTGCTCCCTGGAGAGCAAAAATCTTCAGGAAAATTTTCATTTTGACCCAGAGAGTTTACAAAATATAATTTAATCTTGATAAGATAGTGTTTCTTAGCCATGACTTTAATCATCAGTGATTCTTACATAAAAATTAGTATAGTTCTTCATTTTTCAAATGAAAAAGTGTATCAAAGCCTTTATATTAAAGCTACTAGGTATCAACTATTTACTAAGATCTTGATGGATCCTGTGTCTGATTTTGTCTTTTAATTCCTACACAAACTTGTTCAGCCTGTTTATATTTTTGGAACGGGTTATTTTTCATTTGGATGAATAATTATGGGCCTTAGCCATTCCAGCTTTGAAGGATATGATTCTAAGAATGGGGCAGTGACTGTAGATCACTGTTTCTGCCACTGCCCAAACGTAGCCCTCTTCTTCTATGAGAACTCATTTGGAGCCAGATGTCCACGGTTGGAGTTCTTTCCCCAGAAGCAACTTACCATAACTGTTCCTCCACAATTTCTTCCACAAGTTGAGTTGACAGCACTAGTGTTGCCTTAGGGCTGAGTCTTTCTCATGCTGAGGTAATAATTGGGGTGTCTGAGCCATCAGCTCTGAGCAGATACTACCCTAACACATGCATGTGTGCTTCTGGAATGGAGAAACTTCTGAATTCCAAATTCCCTCCCTCTGTTAGAGAAATTGCTCTCCAATAATTCTGTTGACCTCCAAGAGGTGTTTCCAGGGTGCCTCGGCTCTTCCTCTCATTGCAACAGGCTGGAGGTGGCTCTCTGTTCTGCCCAGGCTGTGTTCATCTGGTCACACTGAGAAAATGTGGTGGATTAATTAGAAACTTCAGGAGGGGTAGTCACCCTGCTGTGTGAGATGAAGCAGATTTTGGGGTGATTTGGCCAGAATTTTCTGTTTGGATTGAATATTTAGTTCTTCATAATGCATGCCTTGATACACTAGATCCTTTTAGGACAGAATTCTACCACCAAGAATAGCTCTGCAAGCAATGTGAGGGAGCAATACAAGAGTCATAGAATGTCACGGTCTAGCCTCAAGGCCAGCAGCCCTTATCAAAATAGTCTACAGAGATTTCATTCATGAATTAATCCATATTGTTTTAAACACATTGGTATTTCTCAAAAATACTACTTTTGGAATGTCAACTCCGTCACTTAGTAGTTAAGAAAAAGTAGACTGGCTATTTAACTTCTGATCCCCCATCTGAAAATGGAGGCAATAATAATTATCTCCCAGGGCTATCTTATAAAGATTAAATGAGTTAGTGTATTACAGAGCTTAAAATGGGATGTTTAGCAGGCATCACATATTGCTCATGAAAGTGAAGTAACAGTGCCAAAGTGTGGCGTGTGAGGAAGCAGTGGGCTCTCGATGTGGACAAACTTTGGATCTGTACTCTCACTATGTTACTTAAAGCATGTTACTCAGCACTTCTTAGCTGCTGTTGTTGGATCTGTAAATGGATGCACCAGTGGCGACTTGGATAATCGTTAAAAGTGAATATATGTATTCAGAGAGCCACAATTATAAATACTTTCCTGTCTTCAGGAGAAGTGGTCAAAGCTTCACGTGGAGTGAGTATCACTTACACAGGGGACATCACATTTTCGGAGTGGTGAGGACAGCAGCCCTCCTTGGAAGATGCTTTTGAAAATGACATACACATTCAACTAAATCAGGTTCTTGTTCCCATGACTGAAAACACATTTAAAGGTTTTTCTCTTTTCTTCATATACTTGCTGTGGAAAAAAATCACAACCATTGTGTTGTGAAGATGTGTTGGGATGCCCAGACCAGCCTAGACAGAGAGACCAGATGGGGAAGAGCCAAGGCCTCCACTGGTAACAAAATCATCCTTCAGACACGTGAGTGAAGGAATCCCCTGAGCACTTCAGCCTACAGCTTTCAAGTCCTCCAGAACCCAGATGTTAGGGAATACAAATTGCACACTCCTCAGCAGAACTTTTCTACAGGGTAAATGAACCAAATAAGTGGCTCCTGTGTGGCGCTGAGTTCTGGAATACATCACCATGGAGCCAAAGAACTGGCACAAATGCTTTTCCCAAAAGAAATCAAGACTCATGAAAATATATATAAGACCAATACAAAAAACAACCCAACCCAAACTACAGGTCTATGCATGTGTGCATGTGTACACGTACCTTGTGCCATGATCTGGATTTTGTGCCCCATCCACACAAAGTTGTATGTAAACATGAGCTCCCAGGCAATGGTGTTAGGAGGTGGAGACTGGGAAAGTATTTGGGTAATTAAATCTCCATGAATTAGATTAGTACCCTTTAGGGTAGGCTCAAGGAAAGCCAGTCACTCATTTCCATGAGAAGACATAGCTACAAGTCCACCTCTCTAGCATCCAACCACTGACTCCTTATTGTCCAACTTCCCAGTCTCTAGAACTATGAGAAATACTTTTATTGATACAGAGTCTCACTTTTGGACTTGCAGTGATCCTCTCATCTCAGCCTCCCCAGCTCTGAGATTACAGGCATGCACCCACCATGCCTCATTTTTGTAGCCCAGGGTTCCAGGGCCAGCAAAACATGTCGTATCAGGGATCAAACTCAGGACTTTTCTCTTGCTAAGCAGGTGCTTTTGCCACTGAGCTATCTCCCCAGTCCAAGGTATACTTTTTCACTGCTTATAAATTACTAGGTTATGGCATTTTGTTATGCAGCTGGAATGAATTAAGACAATGTAAGATATATATCCATTCTCTCTAAATTGCATATGCTCAAGCTGTACCCATTCAAATGCATGAACAGTAGTCCAGAGAGAGATATGATGAGGTACAAAGTGCTACCTTGAGTGATAAGAGAAAGGATGGAGAAAAAGGTGAAATATAACTGAAACGTTGACCCTCTACATTTTTAAATTGTTTGAGTTATGTACCACTAGTATTTAATTTAATGGCAATAGGAAAGGGGGGAAAATACAAAAGGATGTGAGGGAGAGAAGGCAGACAGATTTCTCCAGGAACTGAAAAGTCTACTTGAGTTCACAAAATAAATTAATAAACACAGGAGTGTGGAGAAAGAAGAGCATGACTTAACCTTGTAGAGAATTGGGTTCCTGACTTTAAAAGTTATGAACTATCTGAACTCAAATGATTCATTCAATCCTTTCTAAGCCTCAGAGTTTCTGAGTTTAAAAAGGAGATAACACTTCGTCATTTTAGGGCTGATAAGAGGCTACAAAAAGATAAAAGTATTTAAAACCCCAGATGAGGTGGCATGATGGCACATGTCTATAATTCAGTGCTCTGCGAAGCTGAGGCAAGAGACTTACAAGTTGAAGCTCAGCCTGGGAAACTCTGAGAGTTATTGATACCCTGTATCAAAATGAAATGAAATAAAAACTTTAAGGGCTGGAGATGTAGATAAATGTAAAAACTTTGGGTTCAACCCCCACAACTGTAAAGAAGAAAAGCAAAATGCCCACACCGTGTTCTTAGTGGAGAAAGTAGTTCACTTTGCCTTTTTACTTGAAAGAATAAAGCAAACAGCAGTGGATTCAGGAAGCAAAAGGAGAGAAGCTCATCAGATGACAGGAACAATGAGCAGATAAAGGTAAATAATAGATGAAGCTGATTTAAGGAGTGGCCAGAGGGTCAGAAAAGAGGCCCAGAGATGACTCTATGCATGTGTCTGCACATCATGGTGATTTTTTCTCACACAGCCTATGTGTGCCCAACCGGAGTATGCACACAAGCTATGCAAGATATATTTGGTGCTGAGTACATGATTTTCTTGATTACAGAAAAAATTAAATTTATTTTCCTCTTATATTTTAATCAGCACATATAGTATTCCTTGGTTTCTGACCACCTGGCAACAATACAGAAATTTTTGAGCATAGGTGTACTGAAAGATACATTTTCCCAGGGGACAGGGATGCTCTTGAAAAACCCATTTGAAACACATGTCATGTCCTTTGGAGGCTTGACTCTACCAGTCTCTGTTCTGCCCTGAGTGTAAGACCTTATTCCAAAAGGTTGAATGGAAAAGGAAGATAGACTAATGGTTTTTTAAAAACTCAAATACAGCCTTGCCCCCAAAGCCCACCCATCATACTTTCAAATAAGCTGATCACTTACAGCAGAGGTTATTTAGAACAAAGTGGAACGCCAGAGTCCATTTATTTGAATGAATTTCCATTTCAATCATCCTGTTTCAAGAGTTGCCTCTCCTTTTTGTCACATAAGGTGAGCAGATGTGATTTTAAGGACTTCACAAATTCCTGTCCTGAAAAAACAGAGATGTCTCAACACAATATTTCTTTCTTTGTTTAACCCATTTTGGTGCATATAGTTTAGAAATTAGTTCATTTCTGATCCTATTCTTGTGAGGGCTGTGTGTTCATTGCCTTTCAATATCTGTATTCATAAATCCTTAGATGAGTGAGGTTTCTTCCACTGTGCATAGATTAAAGCTGTATATTGACCTGAGAAAGCAGAGATCAAGAAGACCTTTTGAGATTTTCCATTTGCTTTGGCATAATTTTCAGATACAAAGGAAGCCCTCTGATATGGCAGGAACATTAGGGGAAGTACTTTTTGCAGAAAGTGAGAAAGAATGCACAGACAGAAGTGTTTCTCATGCAAATGGCCTGCTTGTGACAACAGCATTTTATGGTGACAGTAGAAGAACTGGACTAGAGAGATGAGAGCTGACCAGGGAGGAGCTACTGTGAAAGAATGAGGTGCAAAAAGGCAAGCCCCCGAGTGAACCTAGAAAACCATACATGATTCAGTTCAGGCTCAGTTAAGCACATTTGCATGATGGGATTGGATTAATCTTATATGGCTTCCATCACCATGTTCATCCTCAGCAAAATTGTACCATTTCTAAAACTCCCCTTTGAAATGTGAGGCTTAAATCCTGTGAACTAAACTTTCAACCACCCAGTCCACCCAAGGGAACACTGTGCTCTCCGCTGAATTCCCCTCAGCTTTGTCCATATATTGACCCTTCCTTGAGTTGTCCATGTAGATCTTCCCCAAGTATTTTTTGCCTACAACAGATAGGTGTCACCTTTGGCATTATGTTTTCCCTCTTTTTGAGCAGTGTGCTGTCCATAATAAAGGGTTTGCTTAAAATAATAGTATTCTTGCTTCCCAATGAACTGGCTTACTGAACATGCAACTTTTGACTCCAAGTTTCTTCTTTAGGAAATTCTAAGAATCGAGATACCCTGCACAATCCAAATCCAATGAAGATCACCACTTCAGCCAGATCCAACAATCTGCCAAGCTGAGAGTTTGTTCTGCCCTGAAACTACATATGGGTATAGTTATTTTATAAGAGTTATGCTTTAGTCATTCTGGTATTATTTTCAGTATGTCATAAAAACTAAAAGACAAGAAAAATACTGAAGAGTGATATGCAAGGAAAACAACAATCTGTCATGTGTTTTTTTGTACCACTAAGGAAAAAGTAACAGCATTATCAATGAATGTGTCATTTTCACACACTAGTTACACACTATCATCACCTTGGGCACTCAGAGAAAACATGATGTCTACCTCTCCTAAGGGAAAAAAATAACACACACAAACACACATACACACAGACTGTTCATAATAGATGATATAAAGGTGCATGTGTGTTTATAGAAGGTACAAAAGAACTCCCTAGCAGTTTGCTCAATTTTGCTTTCAATTTAAGCTGCTCCAAAAAGTAAAGTCTACCAAAAAGAAAGAAATGGGGAGACAGAAGGTCATCCAAACTAAAAGGAGACAAAGTTATAAAAAGCTTCCTAGAGAAAAAAGGACCTCGATTTGGGACTTGAGAGGGGTGAAATTGGAACAGAAAGAGCAGAGAACTACAGTGAGCAAGAGCAACGCACATAGAATGCTAGGTGAGGAGGAGGTACCCCACCCCACTGGAAGGAGAATGGTCCAAAGCACTTGTAAATGAGTTTGAACTCTGGGTAACTAGAAGGTAAAGTTCTTGATTCAGAATTAGAACACCCATCATGGTGTTACTTTATGCTGTAACATGCCTCCTCAATAGTATTGAAATGAATAAAATAATTATTTTATTGATGAGCTCACAGAGTCAGGGTTTGTGACCTGTAGTACTACATGCCCAACTAGCTCGAGAGCCAGAACATGGGCCGATGAGAGAGCTCAGCGGTCTAACACCCCAGCTTAGGCAAGCTGAGCCAAGCACACAGGGACCATGGTATGATCCCTGGCACCATATGCTGCACCAGCCCCGCCCCTAGGGTGGGCTGAGCCAGCCATCAAAAAAGAAAAAAGAAATTTCCAATATAGTGGAGTTGACAGCAATTCAGTAATCAAATTTCTGTCCAGCAGGTCTGAGGAAGGAAGAGGGTTTTACAGGAAGGAAAAAATTTTCAAAACTTGCTGAACTTTTTCTTAGAAGAAAATTTAAAGGGAAAGGGATCAGGAGAAAATGGAGCAAACAAACAAAAAAATAATAATAATAACCTTGTGCAATGGTAATTTGAAGGGGAAAAAAAAAATCCTGTGCATTTAATTATGATAACACCAGTTTGTCAGGAAAACTAAACTCAACAGAAAAGCCCTTAATCACTAACACAGCTATCATAGAAAAGCGCCTCCTGGTAACTGCCTGTTTGATAGTTTCTGGAGGACAAAAAGACCCTGCAGACAAGAACCTGTCAATCCTGCTGCATACAACATCAGAGACCCCCTGAATGTGGGAAGTGAGCATAGATGCACGCCTGTGTGGGGTGTGTTTGCAGTGTGTATATTAATTTCCCCCTATTGCTTCTTATCCTTTGTCCTTGAAGATTCTTTCCTCTCATTTTCTAAAACAAACTGGCAAGGTCCAATCTGCTCCACTGCACTTGGTCTCTCCAGTGCCTTCTGCTTGCTTTTGTTCTCAGAGCGTTTTAGTCATCTTCACGGTCTGCTTCCAAGGGGCCATGTTAGTGAAACCCTTCTCCAGTCACAGTTTCTTTCCAGCATGCCCTTCTACCCCTGCCTTGAGCTAACCTCGGAATAGAAACTTCTAAACCAGTCGCATGGGTTGAGAGGTAGTTAGAGGCCACCTGCCTGTCCCAGATCCCCACAACCAGAACCTGTGCCAGCTACGAGGTCAGACTTTAATTGGTCTCTTGTTGACTCCTGCCACTTCTACCCTCCTCGCCAGCCGAGCAACATGGCAGGTGGTTCGGCAGACACACACAAGCCATTCACCTCCACTAGCTTGCTATCCAGTCTTCTAAATCAACAGCCCTTTCTTGTCTTGCCCTCGCTTCTCACCACACCATCTTTAAAAATATCCTACTGATTGAACATTTAAATTGGGAACATTTCTATTAACACCTAGGTGAAGCTGGTGAGATGGGTTGGTAGTGTTGGAAATGAACAGTGGACAAATGTTGAAAAACTACAAGTGCCAAAAGAGTGGGAAACCCTTCTATGCTGCCCAGAGGAGATTAGTTGGAACAATGAGATAAGACTGAGGATAAATAAGCATATGCCCCATGGAAGAGAAGAGCTGTGAGCCCAGGTTCCATTAGACTGGAGGATGACTTCCCTGGGGAAATGGAAAGGCAGAAAACTGAAAACAAAACAACCCAACTGTCTGACATAAACTAGAAGGAGCATCCTACATGTAGGGTCCACTTGTGTTGGCATGTAGTAATGGCTGACCTCCCAGTTTGAACGTGTATCATTCTCAGGCTTTGATCAGGGGGAAGCTGTTATTATCCTCTGTACATCTGAAGAAAAATCCCTGAAATTTAGAAAAGGTAAAATATTTCTTACTTCCATATGTCAAAAGTACATTTTCATGAGAAAGTCTTATTTTATCACAGAATCACAGGTTTTCCTCAGTCTTTGCTTTATTTGAACTCATAAGACATTTGACAGTTAATATCTTTCCTTCTACCATCTTTTGCATGATATATATTTTACTTTTGTATTTTTAGTTATTTTTACTTATTGCCACTTTAGCAGCCTAGTAAGTTCTTTGGAGACAGAAGACTTCATTTCTTAAAACTTTAAGCCTAGCATATTATAGCCAATTACAAATATTTCCAAAGAAACCACAGTCATCAAATGCTGTTATAAATCAAAATAAGTACAAATAATTGACTATGTACTAAATGCCTGAGAATTTGAAATTAATTACATTAATTTCATGTAATTCTCAAAACAATGTAGCAAGTATTAATATGTCCATTTTACAGAAAAAAATTGAGTCCATAAGAAACAAGAAAAAAGCATCTAAAATCACCTTATTAAGTAACAGGGCAAGAATTGCAATAGACCTTTGTACTTTTGAAGGTTAAGCTTTATTATTTAATAGCACATAGTAATAGCTAGGTTTTAGCGAGTGTTACACAGCAGCTATTCAGCTCAGCACTTTACATATAGTAGCTGGTACAGGATGCTAACACTGTTATTATGTGAGGAACCTCATGCATAAGGAAATCAATGCACCTAGGTTTCATGGCTAGCAAGAGACAGTGCAAGGACTGTATCCATACTGGTGGCCATGATCTTCACTACTGAAGCATACTGCACTGGTTAAGATTCCTCTATAGAGGAACAGACTCTATTATATATATGATTATGCAGGCTATGCTTGTAAGATTAGCAGTGGGAGAGTCGCTGGGGGTCATCTGGGCCCTGGAGAACCATACAGTCCAATAGATGTTCAATCCAAGAAACTGCAAACCAAAGAATAAGAGGGATGGATCCAAGTGTAGCGCCAGTGCCAGATTGGAGAGCTGGGGGCTCAGTGCAGAGTTTTTAGATGGAGTCTATGTCAGGAGGCTGCGGGCCTGGAAGCCTGATGTCCATGGGCGAGGGCAGCAGCAAAGGGTACTCTCCTGCAGAGGCTGGAGCTTCCCAACATGCCGTAGATTTCTTTTTGCTTTTCATTCCATCCAGCCACACACCCATCCACAACTACTGATGAGGTCATTCACAATCTTCTAGATTTTTCCCCTCGGTCCACTGGTCAACATGCCAGTCACCTCTAGCAACACCTCACTAGTGCACCCAGAAATGTCCTTTACTAATCTAGGCACCCCTTCCTCCGTATGCCAACACTCAGGGGAAAGATGTAATAAGAGCATCTGCATCTTCAGGTGTCTAATTCTATGCCAGTTTCAACATTGCATTAATTACTGAGCCAATCGTTGTGGTTTCATTTAATTTCTGAGTCCAGTCAGCCTTGTCAAGATGATTCAACCCTGCTCCTGTACCTCCTGAAGTTTACAATAAAGACAGTAATCCCTAACCTTCGGGTCAGCATCAGTGCTACTACACAAGTACTCCTTACAGGAACAGGGTGCAGATGTTGAGTTAAACAAGGCCATCCCCAAACCCCAGAGCCCAGGATATAAGAGGAGATTAAAATGTAGAAAATAGGAGCAAAACACTGTATTTTAAGCTGTTAGTTATAAACTAAATTCATAGCTCAAAAAAGTATGAGCTCTGTTTTGAAGTTTCTAAGCATTCCTTTTATTGACTCATATCATGCACTCCTAGAGAAACTTGAGGTAATTCAATATGGAAAGGGTACCTCACTGGTCATCAACCCAGCCATGAACACTTCAGGGGCAGGGGTTGCCTCTCATGGCTATTTTTTGTGCCCTTGGACTTTGACTGTAGTACCTGGTCTACAAAAGCTGAATTTCACTGCTCCTAAACTGAGTCCCACCTAGTGCTAGTTAAGTAGGTAGAAGGCCACTCACGGACTGCATAGCAATTGCACAGCAAGAGTCCCAAGATAAAGGAGACCGTTTCTCTCCTGTGCCAGGAGGCCCCACTTGGTGGCTGCTAAAATTTCCTATAGTCCAAATAAGTAATGCACACTATGCACATACTTACCTATGATGACTTTTCTTCAACACAGTATAAATGCAGAGAGAAATAGAATGCAGATTCCCAGCACTTGGGCAGCTGAAAACGGGAGGATCACTACAAGTCCAACGTGGGTAGTGAGACCCTGTAGATCCTGTACTAAATATGTTAAAAAAGAAAAAAAAAATAAAGATTCACTTAATATTTTATATCCATATTTTCTTTTTGTAATTATGAATTTTTAAATCAGTTATGTCATAATTCTGGACTGTTTTGTGCCTTTTTGTGGAAAGGAGGGTAGTGTCTGTGTGGAGGTTCATATCCATCCCTTTTTTGTTTTTTATTTTGAGACAGTCTGGCTCAGTTGCTAAGTCTCTAGTGACATGCTTATCTCATTCTTCCCAGCCGCTGGGATTAGAGGCTTGTGCCAGCATACCCACCTGTGGCACTTTTCTTAAAAGAATGATACAGAATTTCAAAATAATATGATAGGAAATTAACAGTGGCTGTTTCATTGCACATTGTTATTGTGGTAGTTGATACACTGTGTCAATTTGGCAGAATTGGCTCCAGCAGTTCCTGGCTTGGGGGCCTAGCACCGCAGGGGGACAGGGCCCAAGCTGGGGTGCTGTTGGGCCAGCATTAGGGTGCGATTGATTCAACCCTAGGACTATGGGCCACCCCACAGTGACTCAGCACAAAAGTGTACATAACAGAGTTAAGCAAAGCTTCGGAGCTATGACTTTCACCATGGATCCCCCGCCGCTGCTACTTCTCCTGTGCTCTTCTTTGTTTTCTGTTGTCATTTGCCTTGGAGATAGCGGAGCCTCCCACAAACTGCGAGCTAAATAAACCTTTCCTTCCATTATTTTGAGTAATGGGTATTTGTGCCAGCAGCGAGTAAAAAACTAAGATGGTTATCTTCAAAGTAGTTGTCTAGATTACAAGCTTATAGGCATGCAAAATTGACCAAACAATTTTTTTTTTTAATTTTAGGGAAGGGTCTACAAGGTGTTCAGGGTCTCACTACTAGATCAGACTCATAGTGATCTGCCTCTTTTACAGCCTCCCATGATCTGGGATTACAGGTACCCGCCACCATGCCCAGTCTCAATTGTGGTCTCAGCACGCCCTGTGAGCAGAGCCGGCACTGCAGGCTTGGGGATCGAATCCCGGACCCCTGTGCCTGCTTGCAGGTGCTTTAATCTGCTGAGCTATTTGGCCAGCCCTCTGATCAAACAATTAAGCATTAACTGTTCTTTTTAATAATAATAAACCAATAGAAATTAGCAATGCAATTATCTTAGTTATCTTGTGATAGATGCATGTGTGTGTATTGTTTTCCTTTCTTTCTTTTCGCCTTTCCCCCATCCCAGTTGTTCTTTCCTTTTGAGCAGTTTCTTCGCCTTTCATTATATCTGTGGCACTGTTTGGATCTTATTTATTCTTTCAGTTTCCTACACCAAGGAGATAACACAGTGTTTACACACGTGAGTATGATTTATTTCATTTATGAGCATGATCTCTGGTTACATCCATTTATTTATAAAAGCCTTGAGTTTCTTCTTCTTTATAGCTAAGTAATACACCACTGTATAAAAATACCACATCTTTTTTATCCATTCCTCAGTTGATGGCAATTTGGGTTGTTTCCAAGATTTAGCTATAATAAGCTATGCTGTTATAAACATGGGTCAACACACATTGTTCTGGTCTGACAGTTTTAATTCTTCTGGGAAAATACTCATAGCTGAGTCAAATAGAACTTATAATCCTAGTTTTCTAGGGAACCCCAACCCTGATTTCCACAGTGGTTTCACCAGTCTACACTCCCACCAACAGTGGTAAAAGGGTTCCTTTTTTCCCACAACCCCTCCAACATTCATTATTGATTTCTTTGCCATTCTTCCCAGGATGAGGTGAAATCTCAGTGTTGTTTAAATTTCCATTTCTCAAACCACCTTTGAAAATGAACCACCATTCATTTTCAAGGAATGTTCACATTCAAAAAAAATAGTTTGTAGCTAATGGATTAGACAATTTTTGTACTTTCTTTCAATTCTGAATTTTTATGAGCATTAGATTATACAACATCTTCCAAAATGTAAGTTACATTCTTTCTTAGAAATTACTTCTTGGCAGTGACAATTTCCTCAAGTGACCACTGAAACATCAGGAATTTTCAAGTCTTCATATCTGACTTTATATTTGTTTTCTGATTTTTGTAAACTGAAAAGATAATTGTTCTCCTTAATTGGATTTCCTTAGCTTTTAAGAGAACTAAGGCTTCGACAAATGCCTTCTTTTCAACAGTGAGCATAGAGTTCTTCAGCTCTTCTCATCGTATGCTGCAATACATTGTTATAGTCACACCAGTTAACTCGCCCCTTCACCCTCCTACTGTTGTGTCAGCCGAGGGTGCCCTTCACCTCTGTTCAGCTTTCCCAGGTGCCCTTGAGCCTTCACCAATACGCTGTTGGCCACGCCCCATGGCACTGTGCCCCTGTACCTATGCAAGACTCCCCACTTGCCAGGCTGTAGTCCCTTTTGAGAATAGCTCTGCACCCTTGTGGCCTGGAAGCTCCTTAGCCACTGTTATAACTGTCACGTATCTCTTTCTCCCAGTACCTGGCTTACTGAATAGTCATTAAATGCCCTGAATGAATGAACACCCTGAATCAATGAAATAACCATAAAAGGTAAATATCACTGATTTTGAAATACTACATTTGAATTCAGAAAGTTGGAACTGGTTTCCAACTTGTATCTGACATGATTTGAAATGAATTTGAATTAGGAAAACATCTTATCCGCCTACTCCTAATTACCTGATGTTCCTTACACTTCATCAAAAGTAAAGTGAAAGGGAATAAATTCTTTCCTTAGAGTTCCTCAGCCCTGCTTGTATCCTCCACAGAAAGAATTAATAAACTAACATTATTCCTGGAACTGGGTTGATATAAATTGATAGTTCTAACACCCAAACCAAGATGTGGTAGTAGGATAAGACTCTGAGACTATAAATTTTGTTAAAGTGTGAAACTACATTAATTTTATCACCACATATAACAACCAAAATTTTAAAAAATTCTATTTTCAGGTGGGAGTAAGCAGATACAGGGATGGGAAAACACATTTGTTCTTTTGAATTATTTCTCAACCAAGTGGAAAAATTGAGAATGTTCATGTCACAATGAGGACATTTGGTAGAACAAGGGATATTATATTAAGTTTGTGCTCATTGCAAGATTGGTTCTTCTTTATAGTGCAGAGAGGCAGCACAGGGTCTGGCAGAGAGCCCAGGAAGAAGGACTGATAACTGGTAACGTGCACTGATTACCCCATCCTGGTCAGGTACTATGCTAAGCTCTTTACCTGTTTATAATATCTGATCCTCACAATAGCCCTGTGAGCTGTGAGTTGAGTACCCTTGTATCTCCACTTTACAAAGGAGCTTAGGAGATTAGTTTTGCCCAAGATGACAGTAAGCAAGCAGCTGAACCAGGATTCAGATCCAGGTAGTGTGATTTCAAAGTCCTGACCAGTTTCTAGTCCTTATACAACTTGCAGCTAGAAAATCCATTCAAAATCACGAGGCAAAATTTTAATAAGCCTTGACTAAGAGTAACTTTTTTTTTTAGTTTGACAGACCAGTATCAACATAGATGTGTGTGTGTGAGTGTGTGTATGTGTGTGTGTGTATGCATGTATACGTGTATGCATGTGCATGTGCATGCATTCAAAATCTTATTATAATTTGACATCTGTCTGGCCATCAGAGTAAAGAATGCAAAACACTGCAGCAGTAAGGAAACAAGGGACATATCAGGGGGGAAGTAGACCAGGGTGCTGGAACATGATGTGTAGAACAGAGACAGTTAAGCTGAGCCACAAGCTAAATATGGCCCAGCACTTGCTTTTTTGCATCCTATGATGAAATAATTGTTTTATATATTTTTTAATATTTTACTTATTTATTTATTTGGTACATGGCTTGCTATGCAGCTCAGGCTAGTAGTGATTCTTCTATCTCAGCCTCCCCAGTGCTAGGATTACAAGTGTGCACCACCTCTCCCAGTTTCAGTGTCCAGCACAACACACTCGTGGTTCAGGGGCTGGCTGGCATGGCATGCAGTACAAGGGATCGAATCCAAGGCTTTGCACTTGCCAGGCAGGTGCTTAGCCTGCTAAGCTATCTCCCCAGCCCCTTGTTTTATTTTTTTAAGTGACTGGCACAAGATAAAAGAAAAACAGAAAAGAATGATATTTTATCCATGAAAATTAATGAAATTATATAAAAATTCAGTATCCCTTAATAAACTTTTCTAGGAACACAGCTATGGTCATGCTTTGTGTTAGGGTCTATAGTTCCTGTCATGGAATTGAGTACTTATGTCTATAAATTGTAGAGGAAGTAAAAATTAAAGTGTTTACTTCATGGCCTTGTGCAGAAAGCATCCATTTACTCCTGACCTAGGCCTACAATAGTGGTATGTTTAGAAAGAAAAGGCAAATAACAAGTAGCCACCAAAAACATGCTTAATAATTCACAATATGAAAGGGCTGGAAAATTTTGAAAGATTTTGAAAAATAAAGTGGCACAACAGGGACTTAAGTAGTTCCAAATTTAGGTACTTTGACCTACTGATTTTTTACTTTATGGTGACATGAAAGCAACACACATTTAGTAAAATTTTTAAAAACATACTGTTACTTTTGCTCTTTGTTGAGGCTAGCAGCTTGCAGTGTGGTGACCATGCAGTGCTGGGCAGCCCCAGGAGCCAGCTCTCTTAGTCACTCAGCACAGAGCAAGGGCAAGCAAGTCCTGCTCCACACGGAGCTGTGGTGCTGAACTGTGCTGTGCAGTGGGCTGTGTGTTTTAGAAGCGTTTCCCACCTATGGTACTTTTAATTTACTATGGGCTTATCAGGCCATATCTCTATCATAAATCAAGGAATATCTGTACTGAGATTTCATATTTAAAAAAACAAATGACTTTCCAAGTGACCTTCTATAAAGATCTCTTGTCATAAGATCACCAGAGGAAATAGGATAAAGAAACAACTGGCTGAGGGCGAATAGAGCCATTCTGAATCCCAAATTTTCCAAATCTAAAGTACCTAATAGACTCATGAGCTCAAGAAAGCCACCATGAGGGCTGGGCAGATAGCTCAGCAATGTAAGTGCCTGTCTGGCAACTGCAAGGACTCAGTACCACATGCCTTGCTGGACCCAGAACCCTGCACTTGCAGTGGTGGCCATCGAGACCAGGCATGATGGCATACACCTGTAATCCCTGGTGCTGAAGAAGCTGAGACAAGAAGATCACTATGAGTCAGAGCTATGTAGTAAGACCCTGTACCAAATAAATAAATAAATAAGTTCAATTTTTTTTTTTTTTTTTTTTGGCAGAACCGGAGATTGAATTCAGGCCCTTGCATTTGCCAGGGAAGCGCTTATTCTACTGAGCCATCTCCCAAATAAATAAATAAATAAGTTCAATTTTTTTTTTTTTTTTTTTTTTTTTTTTGGCAGAACCGGAGATTGAATTCAGGCCCTTGCATTTGCCAGGGAAGCGCTTATTCTACTGAGCCATCTCCCTGGCCCTCAATTTTTTTTTAAAAGGAACACCACCATGAGAGACAATCTGGAAAGATTTTCATTGCTCTCTAGCTTATTCTGAAAAATTTGGTAAGTAACCTTCCATACGTCAGGCTGTGCACAGTCAATACAACTGTTTGAGGGCAACTTCCTTCAGAGAAAATGTGAACACAATAGCCTATAACTATATTAAGTCTCTGTCTCTCTGTCTCTGTGTCTCCCCCCACACACTTCAGGGGCATCTGCACCTTGTCTTGGGGGACTCTTTGCTAAGATCCTCAGCTACATCACCTTTTCTCTTGGCTCAAGCCTTTAAAGATGTGCTCTCCAGCTCTGAATTCTACTTATGTCTGCGAAAAGCTAACTCCACGCCATCTATTGCCTCCATCACTACATATGCCTGAAGCCTTCTGTGTATTTTTCAGGCACTTTTGATCCTCTTTATAAAGAAAATAATAATAGAGCAAAGGATAGACCCAGTAAGTAAAGAGAGAAGAAAGAAAGGGGAAAAAAAGAAGGAAGAAAAGAGTGAGGGAGGAAGGAAAAAGGGAGGACAGGAAAGAAAGTGAGGGGCCAGAGCTGCCTCCCAGAATGCACCTCTTCATTAGCAATGACAAGGGGGGAGGCAGAAGGTCATTCGTCCATCCTCCTGTGAAGACTTTCATTTACTTCATGCTTACTTTGAATAAAAGAGGAAGAGATTATCTTTGGAACTAGTTCAGTAAGTCCCAACAGTTTCAAATCTGAATTCTTCAAAAGGCTTTGTCCTCCTGAAGCATGAAAACTATCTCAACAGAGCAGCCTGAAGCCAGGGTTTCACAGAAAATGTCTCAGATGGAGAGGAAGGTGAGGTGGACCTGACAAACTAAGCAGGCAGAGGATCTGGTTCTGATTCTGCTCCATCCCTGGTTATGTAGAAGATAGAGAGCAAGCAAGAACCTTTGGAGCCTCAATTTGGCCTGATGTGAAGTATCAATAATGACACTTCTGTGACATACATCACAGCTGGCCTCAGAGATCAACTGAGAATATATACGTGCCAAATTTCAGATTTCCACGCGTATAGACATACATGAATAAGGATGAAAGTGTTAGTATGTAAAATAAATGTCACAGGGCTGCAGGAAGACAGCCAGCATGCTGAGCCAGATTAGTGGGAGGATGCTTTTTAAACAATTTGAAATTTCATGAGAGGCTTGGACGAAAAGAGAAAACATTGTAGACTAGAAGAATGATATGAAAAAAACATGGGAACCAAAATCCTTGAGATGAACTTACAGGGCAGCAGGTAACTAGCAGAGATGGAGCAGACACCGTGTGTTAGCAAAGTCATGGAAGATGGATACAGGCAAGGTAAGTTGAAGCTGCACTTTTGAAGGCCTTGAATGCCAGGGTTAGACCTTAAGAGTTCATTTAGGAGACAAAGAACAGTATTTTTAGATTAATGATTTGTCTACAGTGTGCAGGATAGATCAGAGAGCGACAGGAAGTAGACAGAAGCTATTAGCAGCAATTGCCTCATCCATCCAGGGATAAGATAAGGACTTCATCTGAAGCCAGAACTGCTCTGCCTGCTTGGAAGGACTTGGCCACTGATGCGGATATGCTAGGAGAACTCAGTATGTGCCTTCAGAGGGGTACTGAGGGGCTGAGCTGCTGTCACTGCACAAGGTGGAGACCTCACAGGAAGCTGCTCTGGGGGAGAAATTAGCTCCTCAGAGGGCTTCTGAGCTGATGGGCCCATGAAGCTAGAAAAGGATTCACACCAGCACACAAAACAAGACCAAGAAGAGCACAGGAGGAGGCCTGGAGCCAATGAGAGGGAGGAGGCAGCCGATTTCAAAGGTGTGTCAGCTGGGCACATTCACTAGACTAAGGCATGAGGAAGCTGGTGTGGAGATGCATAGCCACAGTCCCTCAGCCCCTGGGAGACTGAGGCTGGAGGCCTGCAAGTACAGTCCTGGCCCAGGCAACTTAACCTGGTGAGTGTTATGGTTTATGTCTAGGTGTCCGCATAAAGCCTCATTCACTCATGGGGTGGCTTCTAGAATTTGTGATTAATTCATGATCCAAGGCTGGGATTTTAGGTCTGAGTCCTACTGGAATTATAGGTGTGAGTGCTACACCTGCCCTGGGATGGATAGCCCCGATGCAAGATAAGGAAGGGAGAGAGATTTGCTCTCCGTTGTCACTCTTCCTTTTTTTGCCCTTGCTGTTTTACTGTTCTCCACCACCATGAACTGCTACCCTCTGCCGTGTGCCACTTCATCTCAGAGCCAGCTGGGTATGAACTGAAACCTCCTGTGAGCTAAATAAACCTTTCCTTTCTTAATTTGGGGCGTCAAGTTCTTGGTTCAAGTAAGGAGAGAACAGTAACCAAGGCAGTGCGGCCTTGTCTCAAAATTTAAAAAATAGAAAAAGGCTGGAGACAGAGCTCAGTGTGCAGGCTCTGCTATGATTCCACCACGCCTGCGTGGATGGGGGCATGTGAGCGCACTCTGCATTCAATAGCGGCAAGATCCTTGGTGTTCTAAACTTGGCCCTCTCGGTAGGCCACCTGCACAGAGCCACACATGCGTTGGCACGTTCACAGACACGTGGGGCACCCAGCACCGGGGATCTCAGATTTATATGTAAATGCAATATTTTTATTACTCCTCTAGAAATTTGACACCAGCCCTCATTTAAACTAGACAAAGCACCATAACTTTTTTTCTTCTGAAATGATTGACAATCAAAAGGTAATACCCTTTAAATTCCTCCAATTAAAGCAAATTTAATTTTAAGTTTAATTAAAGGAAACTTTAATTAGAAAGATTAAATTTTAATTAAATTTCTCTAAAATCTTTATACCAGCCTTTACAGCTAATATTTCCGTCAGAAACCAAATCCCTTCTTAATATTCTTAAATTCTATTCTAGCATTTTCCTTCGTATTAAAACAGCATCTCACCAGCCTTACCTGCCACTGTGAAAATTATTCCCATCTTAAAGTCCTGGAAACACAACTGAGGAAGCAAAGTCTCCCTGGGCAGAAAGAGAAAAACAACAGGTTCTATTATTGATGAGATTTTTATTTTCAATCTCTTCCCCATCCTTTCTGGGGCGATTTGGTACTGCGGGCCTGCTGTGAGCCAGTAGTGCTGTACCTGCAGCAGCCACAAATATTTATGGAACACCTACTGTGTGTGCAGCCCTGCACTAAGCTCCCTGTCTAGCAGGAAAACATTGTTAAAACACCAGCTCAGCCAGAGACCTCAGGGGCCATGCCTGAACTGGTGGTGCCTCCGGGGTTGGTGCAGCTGCTGCATTCCCAGGGTGAAGAGGAGAATCGCCTTCGCTGGAGAGCTGGGCCATTCCACCCTGCTTGCTGCTGCCACTGAGGAAGACACAGTCTTAGAGCTACAGCACAGTCAGTGCTGAGGAGCTATAGGATTTAGGGGGAAGCCCTAACTCTGCACTGCATAGAAAGTCACAATGATCAAATGAAATAATACGGGTGAGAAAAGTTTCTGACAACTGCAAAGTGCTGGCAAGTGTATAGTAGGATGTTATTACTGGCAAGCCACTCTCTCCTCTCTGCATGCTGAGCCTGCTTTCAAGCCCCTGCGTAGGATACCAGCCCCTGTCCTGAAGTGTCCCAGTTGGCTCATCTTATTTCCCCTATGTTCACCTGGGCAATAAAGGTACAGCTCTAACAAGATCTCCTCTGCTATGCTACAGTGCACATGGCACTCCTCCTGGAGCTGTTTCCCATGCCCCACAACCTGTCACCAGCATTCCCATCCTTCCAGAATCCAGCACCAAGACAAACTCCTGCAAGGAACGTGTGGTTCCAGTGGGAACCATTTACACTTGAGCCTTAGATTGCCCCATAGATTGGTTACTGACTCTAACTCCACACCAGTGAAACAAGCTTCAAGACCCTGCACACTAGGACAAAATTAAAATAAAGAGGATAAAGACCATTAAAAGAACAGGCTTCACAGAAAGAAAATCTCTTCTTCACCTGTTTCCAGTCACTGTAAAGGTGTGTGCTAGGCTCTGACCTGTACTCCACAGGTCAACACACCCATGACCTTGAGAATGCAAGAGCCTATGTGGCATGCTTTGCACCTTAGCTGTTTTCTGCTTCACCCTACACACCTCTTCACCCTGGACCTGGAAGGCCTCACCTAAGTCCTCTACTCATCCGGTCTTCAAGCTCTTCAAGCTCTTCCTTCTGCAAGAAGCCTATCTGACTCCCCAGCCCTTCTGCTTGAAAGCTCTGCATCACTAGGATTTGCTAATGCTCACTAGACTTGGGCTCTGCTGTGCCTGCCCATCAGAATAGTCTCAGTACCTGCCTGGAGCTTCTCTGAAAGTCTCTGTCTTAGGTTCTTTCTAGAGCTTTGGCTTTGCCCAGGCTACTGGCATCTAGGAGGTAACCACATTCACTAAGTATGTAAAAGGAAAATAAAGTGCTATTTGGCTCACCAGAGATGTAAGAATCACACAGCAGCAGATACACTGATTATATAAGGCCAAAAATAATGAAAAGTGGATAATGATCAGAAACACAAAAGAACAAGGAACAACACATAAGCTGGGTGTGGTGGTGCACACCTGTAATTCCAAAATGGAGGAAGCTGAGACAGGAGGATCCCAGAGAGGTTGAGACCAATCAAGACTACAGAGTGAGTTCAAGACCAGCCTGAATTACATAGCAAGACATTGTCTCAAAAAAACAGAATAGAAAACAAAGAATTGTGTTTAAATCAGTGAGTCTGGCCCCCAAGTTAAGTGATAACAGGGCAGCTTCTCCTGAGAGCACAGAGAGAAATTAGCACAGGGAAGAGGGCACAAAGAAGCTTCCACAGCCAGCTGCAGGCCTGTGTTATACATTATTCAACTGTGAAATGGGTACAGTGTAATTCTCACTTTTCTACCACCAGGATTTTTGTGAGACCTAATTATTTATTGTTTGTAAAGTGTTTTGAACTCTCTAGATGAAAGACACCCAAAGCAGTTCAAAGGATCACGCCACGTAATTATTAGCTGTAGTTAGACTCAAAAAAGAGGAAAGACGTGACCATTTTCAGCACCTGTCAGCTCGGCCCTTTTTTATCATTTGTAGGATGGATTTTCCTGGCTAAATTAGCATTGCTTTTCATTACTTTTTCAATGGCAATTTAAAAAAGATCAAAATGGAACTTGTAACAAGAAGTCTGAATGTTAATTTTTCCTCTCTGCAAAAAGCCAAAACATACATCCCAAGCATCTCTCAGGACTCTTTTTCTCTTTAGACTATCTGTAAGAATGTTGGTGAATATATATGTAACTTTCCTCTTCTCCTGCCTCAAAAAAAAAAAAAAAAAAAACTGGAACTAAAAGAACTAGAAGAAGATTAAACTCACCAGTTTTATATACTAAATTTTCCTTCTTCACACCATTCAGCAAATTATAAACTGCCAAAAGTAATGGAATGTTTTTTGAACCTAAATCTCTAAATAGAACAAGAGTTCTCATTTTCAAAATTTTGTAACAACGAAATGAATTCTAAGATTTCCCAACTCCCACTTTTGTCTGCCCTGAGTAGCATGGTCTTTAGGAGATGAATTTTGCAAGGTTTCAAGGACTCCAGAGCCTGACAATTTCCTTAGCCCAAGCTCACTGAAGGTCTTTCTGAGATCTGTTTCCCATCATGGCCGGTCGCCTGCCGATGGGTCATGCTGTCTCGTGCTCAGCTTCCCCTTTGCCTCTGGCTTTCCTTATTTCTTGCACTTTCCTGAAATGTTTGCTTGCAGGTGTACCTTCCTTGCAAAGCTGCATGCTCTGGTTTTCAGCAAAGTGCAAATTAGGACCAACCATAATCATTGCCTTAGCTTCTTTCTGGCTCTTCTTTCTCTCCTACATACGTTCATTTATTCACCAAAATTAACATGCACATTGGAGTTGCATGTGTAGATGAAGAAAGAGCAAGGTGTCAGCTCTTCAGACGCTTTCTTTATTTTAGATTAATCCTCCCAGGAAGCCTAAATAAGAATTTACATTTTAAAATAAGGCTTGAAAATTGCAAACTGAGAAGAAACTGACTTGCATACACACTGCCAGCCCAGAGCTCTTCCTGTTTCTCCTGCCAGGACTGGAAGTTGAGAGGCTTCTGGCGCCCTCGTCCCTGCGCAGTGGCAGATACTGTCTGAACAGGAGAAAGAGAAAGAGCGATCCCCTGCCTATCTGGCTGCCAGGTAACAATCGATGTCATCCCTGAATCAGGAAAAGCACAGCACACGCTGTGAGCACACGGAAATCTTTCCACCACCCCTCCCCCAAAGCCTGCTGTCTGTAGGTAGGAGACACACAAGTTCCAAGACTAGCTTTTCATCTCAGAGCGATAATTGTGCAACACATGACTATTTCAATGTAAAATATCTTGAATGTATGCTTACTGACTCCTCTCATTATAAAGAGCTTGTTCAGAGACACAAAGCTTCTCTTCTTAAGATTTGTCATTCATTTATTGTTCTTGTTGCTGGAGAAGATAGTATATAATATAAATATCAAGAGCACACTCATTTGAATAACAATATGTGCTAATATTGTAATTATACCAAAAACGCTCATGTTTAGAGGGATACTGGCCATAGACATGGTGAAAAAGAGACATTGTGATATTTTTCTTTCATTACTCACTGGCTTAGAGTCCTACTGCTAAGAAAATCTCTTGCTAAATGCTCAACTTTCAGTACACACCCACAGACACACACACACACACACACCTTTCCATTCTCCCATCTTATACACACATAAACATGGTACTTTCATTAACTTCATTTCCAATGCGGCTCATTATTTTTAAATTTCCTCAGACTGCTTTTGTTCCCTTACAAAATTCTACACCCATCTCTCACTTATCATCCATCATCAGACATTCGAATTTGAAAAATGAAAGACGTGCTCAACCATTATCTCCAGTATTCGAATAGAAGATTGGTGACCTATATTCTGATCTTAGCTTTGCAAATAATTAGTTTTGTGACCCAGAATCAATCATTTAATCTCACTAAGTCTAATTTTTCATCAGCAACATAGGGAATATAACTATCTTGCCTATTTTGCAAGGTTGTTGCAAAGAGCAACTTGAAAATGGAGTATGAACCTGAAGCAGAATGCTTGCTATTGTCCACAGCCACCTTATTCTGTTACGCTTCTTGTTAACAGTCTCTGTAACTACCACTTCACTCATTTATTATTCATCTTTTTCATTCATACAACAACATGAGTCCCATACTTGCTAAATGCCACATCTGGGGGCTTAGACGCTCATAGCAAAAAGGATGCAATCTCCATAGGCTAGGGCAACCCTCTAGGGGACAATCCCAATCTGGGTAGCGCCTCCTGTAGACGTGAAAACATGGGAGGAGTTGAGGTAGTTAATATTTTGCTTTTCTGCCTCAGTTACTACTATGGTTGCCTCTGACAGTCACCTTTTTCCTAACAGGATCATCTTTAGAAGGATTTGTCCTTTCTCCATTAGGCCAAAAATTAGATTCAACCAATAATAATTGAGTGCTCCACCTCTGAAACTGGAGGCTTGTTTCCAGTGACAGAGTGGCATTAAATACTAGGAAGTCACTGATTAGAAACACGCCATTAGCTCGGATCTGCCTATTGCCTGACTGTTGCACTCACTGCTACTCTGGTTCATTTCTTCTTCCACCATGCCTGGTTCTCAATCTTCTACATGTGTGAGTGATACTCTTCCATTGAATTTTACTTTTGCTTTCATTAGGCAGAGTTTCCTGCAATACAACACAAACTTTCACAACACAAACTTACCTTTGAAAATGTTTCTGAAACATACAAACTAAACTCAGTCTTCATTCCTTCATTCAATCCAGTAGTCACTGAGCATAAACTGTGTGCCAAGCACTGTGCCCTCACCTTACCCACAGTTAGGTAAGGAGGACAGACAGTCAGGCAATTAGCAGTAGAACATTGGTAAGGCAAACCAAGGTCCACTTGAAGGAGATTGTAGGAAGCCAGAGCTAGAGAAGGCTTTCCACTAAAAAGCCATATCTTTGCATTAGAAATAGGGTATAACTAGGGATAAGCTGCACAAAGGTGAGGATTATATTTTAGAGAAAGGAAACGCTATGTCCCAGGTAGTAGAAACCATGCACACACCCGCTGTCTCTCTAGTTCATGAGTCACCAGATGCAAGGTAAAAAGACCAAATGAGGGGGGCTGGAAGCGGAGTGCTAGTTGTGGTCAATGACAACTCACTTTCCAAGTGCACTTGCAAAGGTACTTTTCTACCAGGCTACTGAAATTAAGGTAACAGGCTATGGAATATGGAATATCTGTGCCACTGTATATTTCTCATGTCTAGTAATAAATGAATAAGGTTGAAAAATGAATCTTGTCCAGAAGGATCACCCTCCCAGCACATCACAGTGTCCTCATCTCTGTTGTCCCCTGTCACACGATGGTGTGGTGGGGATACAGAAGACTCTGGGAAATAATAACAGGGTACAGAGGTGATGATAAGGGACTACAGAGACAGAAAATGACAAAGACATTTGTAGTTGTTTTTATTCTGTTAAAAGCTAGCGCAACATCATACCTGTTTCTCTTTTAGTTAGTACTTATTTTCATCTATTCCTGTTTCACATTTTTGCTACACAGTATAGTCTCTGCGTAGCATATGTGTGGGCTTGTGTTTTCCTTATGAAACATAATTTTAATCATGGAGAGCAATTACAAATAATCCATGCCTCAGGTCCGAGTTGGTACCTCAGAATAAATGACATGACCTCACTCGATAAGATACTTAACAAATATTTCACCCCCCTTTCCTCAGAGACTATCACTGAAAAGTGAGAGGAATTAGCCAAAAGGCTACTTCACGGTTGCCTCTGATAGCGTGCATCTTCTACCCCTTTACCCCAACACTGTCTTCTGCTCAATGACTGAAGCGATCTGAGCAAGAGATGGCACAGGAACAGCGCCAAACACATCCTGGAGAGTACAGGGAAGAAAGGAGTGATCCAAAAAGAGACCACTACAGCAAGACTTGCACTTCCTGGCACAAAAAAATGTACAAAATCCACTTCCTTCATGATGGAATTAAAGTATAAGTCCATACACAAATTCTCTCATCATTAAAATGTCCTCAAAGAAAACTAAAACAAGTTTACTAAAAGAAAAATGAACTTGAAGAAACTTTGCTGACAGCTATGCCCTAACCCTGAGTGAAAGAAAATGAAACTCAAGCACAAGATGAGTTCAGTCCTTAGAGTTTGCATAACCTCTGCTAAGCTGAAGAATCAGTAAGAAAATCGGGCAGGAAACTTGCCTCACTGGAGACCCAGAAATATAGCAGCTCTCCAGACACACAGAGGAGGGCTCAGAGCTGGGAAGCAGGACCCGGAGTGTAGCTTCACCCACACCACTGTTCTTGCTGTTGCTCTTGTGAAGCACAGTATCCTTGGCCATAACTAGAGCATTGCCCACCTCATTCCTACCTTCAGAACACTTTTCCCTACTTGACTATACCCTTCCATCCTTCAGGTCTAGTTAAAGACTGGTTAACTGGTTACTCACCAGTAAGCTTTCCCAATTCAATTCAGCCCTATGCATGTTTTCACCTACATTCCCATGGCAACTACTGTACAAATTACCCTTCCCCGATAACAAGCCTGTACTCTCCAGGATGTGTTTGGCGCTGTTCCTGTGCCATCTCTTGCTCAGATCACTTCAGGCATTGAGCAGAAGACAGTGTTGGGGTAAAGGCTGTGGGTTAGAAGATGCACACGATCAGAGGCAACTGTGAAGTAGCCTTTTGGCTAATTCATCTCACTTTTCAGTGATATTCTCTGAGGAAAGGAGGGTGAAATATTTGTTAAATATCTTATTGAGTGAGGTCACATCATTTATGCTGAGGTACCAACTCGGACCTGAGGCATGGATTATTTGTAATTGCTCTCCATGATTAAAATTATATTTCATAAGGAAAACACAAGACCACTGTGTTTAATACTGTAACTTATGTGTAATACTGTAAATCATTACAGTATAATAAATATATGTCATACAAATAAGAACTATTAGCACATGTTCACACTACACTGCTGATTATATTTATCATGAGGTGTTGGCACCTGTACATAGCATAGCTTAAGTCTTTCTACTTCCCCTTCTCCTCCTCTGCCTTCCTCTGCCCTCTGTCTACCAGTCCCCTTCTCATTTGAGAAAGATCTAGTTCCTTTTTTATGATGCATTTCTTACAAATGTGTGAAGAAGAGTAATGACTACTCTGTGTATGGAGATAGAAATCAAATAACAGATGCCATTAAGGAGAGAGGTGATCCGTCAGGGAGGAGGGGACTGACTGTCAGGGATTGTAAGAAAACTTCCTAGAGTGATTGAAATAGTCTGTATTTCATTGAAGATTTGACTACAAGAGTGTGTCTGTTGGTCAAGCAAGACTCATCAGACTGCCTATGTAAAAATCTGTATACTTTGCTGTATAATTTGAGGTTATATCTCAGTAAAAAAGTTAAGCAGGTATCTTTATCACAAAACTTCAAAAAGCTTCTGTCTTGTTATTATGCACTGTGTATCTCCAGAAAGCTGATGTGGCACATTATTGGCTCAAAGAAGCACTTTTTCTCCCCAAAGTGTTTTGAGACAGTAGCATTCTTTAGGAAACTCTGTGCTATTGCATGCCATTTCCTCATAACATTTGTTTTTATTTTCTACTACTATAGTAGATTTCCTATGGCGGAAACAGATTTTATGGTTGCCGACATCCACAAAACCTGGAAAAGGGCCCCTTAGCACTCAATAAATGTGCTTGTGTTGGCTGCTGTTGCCCAAGACAATGACGCAGATATTGACAGTACCTGGTGCTGTGATAATGGGAAAGGTAAGTAACTTGCCCCAAGTCATGGTGTCTGTGTTGCTCACCAAAGAATGTGAGCAGATTCTCTTGCTACAGGGTCAGAGTACAGGGGAGATATTTTGGTATGAGGGTTGTATTTAATGGCCCTGAAATCTCATGAGATGGATGCAGTCTCTGCTCACACAGGAGAGCATGTTGTACTTTCTGAGAAGTTGTTTACCTATAAAACACCTATAAGACATTCTCACCAGGCACTAGTGATTCTACAATGAGTAAAACACAATATTCGCCCTCCAAGGGTTCAGAGTTTCTTTAGGGGTAAGATAAAGAGATGACTGAACATGTGGTAGGTAGAAGCAAGGGCTATGAAACAGAGGCAAGATGAACTTGCTTAGCCTCAGGAAGATTTGAGGCACTCATATTTGCCAAGTAAAGATGGTAGTGGGTAGCCTTCCAAACTGACAGAAGAAAAAAGGAAGAAGATACAGGTTTGGGGTAAACTTTATTCGTTAAATGGCTTACACTTACCTTTAGCTTGTGCATACTCAAGTAAGTATCGTCATGGTTTACTTGTGCCTAGTGAAGATGGAACCCAGAGTTTTGGAGCCATGAAAGAAGCATGATTGGAAGACTTGGGCTGTAACAAGCTCATATGGACAGCAAAGGAAACCTGGATTTCATTCTCCAGGATGACTGTGAAGTTTTAAGACAACATCTGTATTCAGTAAGCCATGAAGTTCACACCACACAGTTGACTTTACACAGATTTGTTTTCCAGGATTTTATCCAGAATGGTAGTCTTGTTTCCTCAATATATTTTAAGCTCATTGGGAGTGAGCTCATTCCTTTGTGTGGCAACCATGAAACGTTCTAAATACGGATTTCTTGGTGAATACAATTACTTTAGGCATTAAACTCAGAGCTTTACACAGAGCTACATTTCCTCCAGTCCCGCAGTTTTTTTGGGGGGTAGTGTTTGTTTGTTTTCTTATATTGAGTCAGTGTCTTACTAAGTTGCTCAGATGAGACTAAAACTTATGATCTTCTTTTGCCATCTCCCAAATTTGAGGATGACAAGCACATGTCACCACACCTGGTTCCTTCTAAATGGCTCAATCAGTACACTTAATAAAAAACATAATCATGTCATAAAGCAGAGATTAAAAATTTTAAAGCATAGGATTTTGAATTTCATGCTATTTTCAAAGAGAAGTCTGCTTTTATTTTTGGAAAGCCTTCTGTCTACCATGAGCATAAATAAGTGGGATGATGCCTTCTGTAATTCAGAAACCTCTGAGCATTGAGCAAGAAGGGCTATTGATCACAGAGGCCAAAGTAGAACTGGGCAAGTGGATCTGTTTAAGTAAAACAAATCCTCGCAAAATACATCACAAGAAAGGAGAATGAAGGATGTGGTGATGGAATGAAAGCAGGAAAAGGAAGATTTGTAAGTGATAAAGGCAAGCAACTTTAAGATCTGCTTACCGGTGAATATAAATTTGCCTTTGGAGACTATTGGATTTAGTGCTTTACAGGAAAAAAATTCACAAATAAGTTGAAAAAAATCAATAATGACTTTGTAGACTATTTAAAACTTAATTTGAATGAGCTATTTGATTTTGTTTTCTTTTATTCCTTTTCTCTTATAAATGGAAACACAAAACATAAACAGTTGGGTTCAATGTGTGTGGCCCTCCTAGGATTCACAAAGCCTAGACAGTGCCCTTTAGGCCACGCAATCCTCTCTGCCCTCACAAAGATAAATTTCATATCTGCCCAGCAGTCAGCCATCAGCTATTCTCAGGGGAAGAGTATATAGCATGACCTCCCTTGAAATATTAGCTCTATTTACACGGCTTTGCGTGGAGCACATTACTTATGAGTCACCAAGGGAAAATGGAGCCTCCGGTAGATAAAGCGATCAGCACAAACCTCTGTAAATAAATCTGAAATTTCAATGAAGGTCATGCCAGGTCTGATTTATTCCTCAGCACCCTAAGAAATAATGTTGACCAGGTAAGTGGTTTTAATTTTTTTTCCCTCCACCCCCATAAAAAAAAAAAAAACTTTAGTTTTAAGGAGCTTGTCTTTCATGTTACAATGAGCATCTGGCTGGCCAGTTAATATGCCCTGAAGAAAATATCTTTTATTATTATATTAGATTCTCAAGGCTGAAAGGCCAGGTCATATAGCAAGAATTTTGTGAAGCTTTTTTTTTTTTAATACAAACTGGTAATATAAGTTCTGATATGAGAACTTAATTGAGGGGCTATTGCTCAATGATAGAAACATTTTATCCAATAAGCAGAGATGGAGCACTTGCCCATGGGAAGCACTGTGCTGACCGTGAGGTTAACCAGCATGATGGAGATGAAGATGAGGAAGATGCGGCACCCGGAGACCTCCCGGTATTTCCACCGAAAACCTCCAACTATCCCCACACAATTGAGCAAGTATCTATTGTGTGTTGACAACCCAATAAATTCAATGATTAAATAACTCTATCAACTTATATAGATTACATCTTTTCTGAGGGCAAGAGTTCATGCTAAATATTTAGGCAGGAAAAAGAGACACAGTAAAGTAAAAACATAAGACATAATCCTAACATTCAGAAGCTTGCAATAAAGTTAAATTTTATTATGCAAATAATTATGCCATGGCAAAAAAAAAATAGCCAATTAAATGAGGGTTTTTTTTTTAATTTTGGAGTTTCAGAGTCGTACATATTTTTTGAACTAAGTTTTCTAGTTTTCTGTGCTATTACATATAACCTATATGTAAATAGAGACTTCATGACTCAGAGAACTGCCCTCTAAGCAGAAAAACATAACAATACATTACTGGGAGAATTATTGGAAGCAAAAACAAAGGGAAGGCTTGGAAAGTCAAAGATAAAAAGTACACACTAGTTACCCTTTAAAAAAAAATAAGGGGCTGGAGAGGTTGCTCAGTAGTAGAATACTTCTCCACAGTGTCAAAGAACAAAGGCCAATCTCTAGCACTGCACCTCTCTAAAAAAAAGGGGGCCAGGCAGATAGCTCAGTGGACTAAAGGGCCTGCGTAGGCAGAGCGCAGCAGCTGGGAGTTCAATCCCCAGCTTGCCCTGCCAGCCCAGCCCCTGAGCCGTGCTGAGCCTGCGTGTAGTGGCACATGCCTGTAGTAGAACAGGAGAATCACTATGAGTTCGATCTATGTAGTGAGACCCTATAGACCCTGTGGACCCTGCTCTAAATTCATAAAAAAATAAATAAATATTAATAAATAAATTAAAAAGATTAAGATGAGAGTGATGACAGACAAAAGTATGCACTGTGCATTCTAATTCTCAGTCTCTTTCAAATCTGGTGAGATATTTGTAACTTCACAACAGTCATGGTAACAATACTAGCTTTTCTATAAATTAACTCTCTGGCATGTGTGGCTGCCATTAGAAACTGTAATTTAAGAGAAAAGGTAAATGTCCCATTGTCCAGCTTTATGGAAACATCAACCTGACTAATTTCAAGAAAAAGTTTCTTTTTCCCATTAAAAATCTAATTTTTATTCAAGCATCCACTGTTTCTTATGCTCAGAAAACCTCCTCATCTTAAGGAGCTCGCGGTGCACTCTAGGGGTGAAAAATCTGGAGTTTGTTACCCAAACCAGCTCTTATTTAAACATAGTGCTTTATTTTCACCCTCTCTTACATTTCCCAACTTTGTGCATTTTCATTTCTCTTCTAATAAATATCTCTGCCGCTGGGGCCTGGCTGCATACCCCGTGGAGAAGGATTCAGCATGTTGGTCTTTCTATCTGTAGCAACTCTGATCTCCAGTACCGTGTGGGTGCCCATTCTGGATATGATATATGGTAATTTGTTGGATTTTCAGTCTCTGCTTACAAAGGTTTCAGAACATTTTAAAGGGACAGAATATTAGCGAAACCTGAGGGCCGCTCCTTATCATGCTGAGGCACTCGCCCGTGTCTTTCTCCTTTTTTTTCCATTCGATCAGGCTTTATGTGTGCTTTGATCCAGGCAAAACATAACAAAGATATTTTTCTGTTTCAAAACTCCAACTATATATCCACTGAGGGCAAAGCTGAAACCATCATTAGGCAACAAGAACGCTTTGAAATTCTGGCTGTAGAATTTTGTGGAGCATATTCTCCTTCCCCTTTATGTGAATAAAATCCTTTGTAATGCTTCAAATTCATGATGCCTCCCAGTTTCCCTGTAATGCTGCCTTGCTTTGTGATTCCCTCTTCGATGGTAAAGAAACAGAGGACAAGAGTGGCTAAGTAAGATGCCCAAAGTTATTCACACAGACTAACATGAGCATATTAAAAGTACTGCCAAAAAAAAAAAAAAAAAACCCTGAATTTTCTCTGCACTTTCCATTTCTTCTTGCAGCAATGCTAATGCCTACCGCTGGGAAGGACCACTCCTTCACCTATCACCTGGCGTGGCAATCTTAGTACTTTTTAAAGGCTGGCTCAGTTGTGAGGCTTCACCTCTGCAGTCCAAGCCAGCTTTCTACAAACTCCCCTAAAACTCACTGACTGAATGTGATAGCCAACCTCTTGAGTCTAGTCAGTGTTTCTTTCTGCTCAATTCACAAAGGTAAACATTAAGGATTTTAACATGTCTTACTTTTTTTTTTTCCTACAAGGCATCAGTAGTAACTCAATAGTTATTCCGGTGAATGAAAAACATTAGATAAGGAATAGAATAAAGAAAAGCTTAGCCTTATGCTGCCATTGATAAACTACTGAAATTTGTCTAAGTTTCAGTTCTCTAATCTCGAAAATAAAGATGTGGGAGGAAGGAAGAGATATATTTATGTGTGGATGTGGGATAATTGTACTCCTGATTTCTGCTGATCTACAGAGTAGAGCAGTTGATATTTTTGAATATTTTTTCTTTTTTTTTGGCCTTTGTAATTTCTTATAACTTTTTAAACCAATTTTGCATGATTATATTTAAGAATCTGAGCAATCAATTTAAAGATAGCATTGTGCAATATAGTAACCATTGTCGAATTTCTATTATTTTGTCTGGTAAAGTTCTATATTATTTCTAATGTTTTTTTATAAAACATTTTGTATTCTCTTTAATAAAAATGAAATAAATAAAATAAAAATGTACTTTGTGATAGTAATTCTAAAATTAAACTTCTATGATTTGAATATTTTCCTTGTACGTGCACGGTGGGGCGTTCAAAGTCCTCTCCTATGTCTGACCCTTGCGCTTCTACACCCATGTTCCTCAGCTCTACCCCTATTAGTCCAACATTTTCAGAAGCAGCATCTAAAGAGGTATGACTGACTGTGTGTACTTCCAACATATTTAATATTTCTATAATTTAAAACATGTATTTCACAGTGTATGGAAACAAGTATGAAACCTTTGGGCATAGTTTTTCTGATTTGAATGCAATTCCATTTCTGAAGGATATAACAAAAGACTACAGTCACATATTTTTCTGGCAATTGAAATAACATATAGGGCTACCAGAGACTTTTTAAGAGAAATTAAAAGTGTATATCCAAGTCCTTAGTAATTGAAGCAAACAGGTGTCCCTGCCATTATCCCTCCCGTGAGGAACACTGCATGTGCATGTGGTAGGCATCCTATCCACAGACAAGTGCTTTAGATGCTATACTTTTTTCCTTTGGTTCAGCCTTATGAAATCTGAGTTTTAATTCATCTGTTCTCTAGTTCTTTGGTGAATTGAAAATGGTATTTTTGCTTCAAGGATCATAAAAGTCTATAACTAAAATAATTCTAAACCAAATGGCACTTTGCAAAAAGTGAAAATCACCATTTCCAAGTGAATTGATAAAAGATGACTGGTACAGTACGCACAAGTCAACTTCCTGCCACTGGACCTGATTCCTGGCAGCCACCACTCAAAGGAGGGAAGTGTTATTTCTCTTGCAATTTTATGACTTAGTCCATAGCTGGCTCCAAGATTTAAAAAAAAAATGGCATGCAGGGGAAAGCTGCACATTCTACAGCATCCAGGAAGCAGAGAGTAGAGAAGAGCCAGGGATGAGGATTCAGCTTGGCAGGCGACACCCTCAGGGTCAAGTCCTGCTGACCAGACTCCACCTCTGACCAAGAGACCCTTGGGGAACAGTGTGCATCTAAACTACAGTAGCTCAGTAGCACCTAGAATAAAGGTATCACCTTTCCATTAACAATGCAGAGGTAAGGGCAGTTCCTGGGAGGCCTTGTTTAGCTGCAGAACGTGTGACCTTTGCTAAGCACACTCAGTTAGCCTGTTCAGCAGGTTCAGCTAGCATGAGGAGCTTCTCAGCAAGGTAAAAGTCACATTTAAGTTATCCATTATCTTCTATTTTCTTATTTTATTTTGCTCTTATGCTTTGGGTTTCTCAAAGAATCAAAAGTATGATATTTAAGCCTGTGTGACTCTTCTATTAATATATAGAATAGGAAACAGGGACTCAGATCTTTTACAAAGGGGAAAATGACTAAGAAATGGAGGGAAAGGAGAAAAGGTAGAAGAGAAGGGGATGAAGAAGAAATTAAGATTTATTAGGAGACCAGGAATATAGCTCAGTAGCATAAGTGCCTGCCTGGCAAGCACAAGGTCCCAAGTTCAATCCCTGGTATTGGAAACACACACACACACACGCACACACACACACACACACACACACACAATGTATTGTACCAATTGCCCACAATGAATATAAACATAGGTACTGCAAACACATACTAATAAAAATGAAACTTTAAAAATCTCAAGAAGATAACTTGAGAAGTGAAAAAAACAAAGCATAAGTGAAATGGATTCACTTACTTCATGTAATTTTGAAATAATGGAAAAGTCTTACGTATTTTCTCTGAAATAGCTTATTAGTCCAGAAAGGACTAAAAGTACCCATGATTCCATCTTCCTCTTCATTGGCACAGTGCTTTGTTTTTATGCCTGTTTTTCCCTAGAAATTATAAACCAAGAAGAAAGGGATGCAGTTTTATTAAATTTCAAATTTCCAGAACCCAACACAATAGTTGGCGTGTGGGATGAAGCCAAATTAAATGGTAGCTTAAAAAAAATAAATGGAAAACAGAACAGATCCCACAAAAAAAAGAAAAAAAAAAAATATATATATATATACTATGAGTTAGCACCCTTTTCTTAAACACAGATCTCACAACTTTGTGAGGCTTGTATCCTACTCCAAGTGGTTCTTCCATTTGTTTTCCGCATTGTCATATTTATACACACAGTTTACTTGGATAGATTCTTGGTGCCAAAGCAACATGATTTAAACATCACCACAGAGCCTAAAGATGTGCCAGGTTAGACTCATTAAACCTGATTTTATTACAAGTTTCCATTCCTTGCTTATTGTGCTAGTTAGCATTGCTAATACACTGTCCTTTGCTTGTACTGAATTACTCTACATCTAGGTTCGCTTTTATAGAATGTACTATAAGGTTCTCTGCCAACACCATTTCTTCCCACATCAAGAACTGTGAGTCTGTTGGAGTCCACTTTGGTCCTGATCCTCTTTACAGAGAGGAACACTATACCTTAAAGCATATTAACACACCATTCTATAGGTCCCTCTGACACACCCAGGGAAGTTGTCTTCCTAGTCCACCAATTGGTTTCCAGATACAAGATAATTTTTTTGGGGGGGGTCTTTTTGAGACAGGGTCTCACTATGCATTTCAGGCTGGCCTTAAGCTCACTTTGTAGCTCAGGCTGGTCTCGAACTCACAACAATCCTCCTGCCTCAGCCTCCCGGGTGCTGGTATTACAGGCATGCGCCACCACGCCCGGCCTAAGATAATTTTTAAAGAAAAGAATTTGCTGCTTATTTGATTTTTTTTTTCCACACATGTGCTTGCTCCTTGCTCAGGATACTTCCTCTCAAGACCCCACTTTTAAACCTTTCTGGGCTGCTAGCTGTTCCCATCAGCAGCGAAGATGCCCAAGTCTCTTGCCTCTAGACCTCCCCTGCATCTCACTTACTTCGTGACTCAGGACCTTGAAAGTGTCCTATGCACCCAGTGCCTTCACGTCCTCACTCTTCCCATTCCTCCTGAACTCGCCTTCAGAGCAGCTTTTCTCCCCAATGCCTGCCCAAACCTCACCTGCTGAACGCCACAGCCACCACACTGCCATGGATGCTGTTGCCAGTCTTTACTGAGGATTTGCTATCTATTTCCTTGATTTATTTGAGGTTCCAGCCTCCCAGTTTTGCTTCCACCCACTAGGATTGTCCTCAGGGCCTTGCTTTCATCTACCTACACCTTCAACAGCAGTGTGCATCTGGGTTCTATTTTCATCACCCTTCACATGTTACTTTACCTCCCTGAGTGAGTTTATCTGTCCTAGTGACTTCAGAAATTCCTGTTAGGCTGGCCTGATAGCTCAGTGGACTAAGCACCTTCTTAGAGTGCAGCAGCTGGCTGAGGTTTGATCCCCAGCATGCTTACATGGGCCACGCCCACGGGGCACCCTGAGACATCTCTTGAGACTGGGCATGGTGGCACACACCTATAATCTCAGCACTTGGAAGCCTGAAAACAGGAGAATCACTAGGAGTCCGAGCTACATAGTGAGACACTGTATACTTTGTAGACCCTGCCCCAAATACAGAAGGAAAAAATAAAAGAGAAATTCCTACCTGTGAGAATTTCCAGTCAAAGATCCTCTTCAAAACTAATATATCATATAGTAAATGTCTCCATTTAAACATTCCAGGAACAAGTCAAGTTCAGATTGCCAAAAAATGAACCCAATGCTCTGAGCCTCCAATATTCAGCTTTTCATTATCATTTATGTCCATGAATGGGTAGACCTTCTATGTATGTATTCAGAACAGAAACTTGATAGTTCTGCAATCCTATCTTCTCTTTTTACCCTCCTTTCCCCCAACCAGTCAGCAAATCCTCATGCTTGCCCTTCCATAGCAACTCAAACCCATTCATGTTTCTCTATTCTCACAGTTGATAATTTGGTTCAGGCTGCCTTCTTCTTTCACTTATTTCCTTCATTTCAACTACAACCATAAAAGATCCAGTAGAATGAGACCGGAAATATAAGCATCACTTTCTTCATGTAGCCCAATTATTTCATCAGTTTAGAAATGTTGCAGTTCTGTGTGACTACTTTACCTTGGTCTTCATAACTGCTGCACATTAAAAATGTGACTCCTTTGAAGGACTGTAATTCATTGCATCAACTACAGAGTCAGCTACAAAGAAAAAAAAAACCATAATGGTGTTGTCTACTCCCTGCTGTTCTTACCTTTGCAGTTGAAATTTATCTACTCTTCCCTTCCAGCTTCAGTTCCTAGATGTCAATCAACTAGGAATGAAAAGCACTGAGGATTAAAATTGTATGCTTCAGGGCCTATACGCCTGAGTCACTCTACTGGCTACCCTCTTCAGGACAACGTATTTAAGATCCCTGAGCCTTAGCTTACCCTCTCAGTAACAAAGCTAAGACAAATTTTTTTAATGTAAATGAAGGGTTTATTGAAATGTCCTACAATGACAACTTTCCTAGTATTCTTTCCACGGTTTATCTCTTCTGTCTCTAGGTTTCCTGACACTGTGGTTCAGGCCTACTGCCAATGGCCTTTTCTCACTAAGCACTCTCTTAGAGACATCTCTCCCCCTTCTCCAGGTCAGGCTCCCATCAGTGCCCTAAAGCAGGCTTCCCAATGTTCACTTTATAAATAAGAGAAAGAATTCTCAGAGGGAGAATTTATCAATGAAGTTAAGGAACAAGTAAATACTGAAGCAACCAGATTCCAGTTGCATTTAAAGCTCCTCACCTGAGGGCCAGGGAGATAGCTCAGTAGAATAAGCACTTGCCTGGCAAATGTAAGACCCTGAGTTCAATCCCCAGTAATGCAAAAAAAAATTAATTAATTAAAAAAAAATAAAGCTCCTCACCTATCCTTGGAGAGATTTTTGCCTTTGTTACACAGAGACAGTGTTTTCATGTGCCTTTCGGGAAGCCTTGTACCTAAACCAAAGGGAGGATAGGTGTGCAGTGATGGCCCCACCTTCCTGCAGCACTCAGGATTCCTGGCTTTAAAAGGCCTCCACCCTGAAACATCCTCAAGAACCTTTTTCTAGGAAGGCATTCTCACTACCTTGTTTCTCAGCTACTTGTTGCATTTTTGTTCCCTCAATGTACTTTACTTGAATCTCTATAATAATTTGACACAATTCATTGAAATTTGCTGTCTGCATGTATCTCCCACAATCCTTACACAGTAGGTTATTGAGCTGAGAAAGGTTCAACATTTCATTAGTCTTTAAGTTCCAGGGCACAGCATGGCTCCTCTCTTATAGAATATAATTCAGTAAATGTGTATTTTATAAATTAGTAAATACATACTCTAACTGGGTCAAAGCACCAAGTGTTTGAAACATGGCCACATTCTAAGGAAATATTTTAGATGATGCTACACAAAACCTGAACACATTGAGACTCTTGTGGCATAAAAATCTAGATCAGCTGGTTTTTGGCGGTAGGATGCCTTTAGCTGCAAGTGACAAAATGCTCAGCTAAAAGCAGCTCAGGTTTTAATCATGCCATACATTGCTTATTTTACAAGAAACTCGGAGGTAAGTTGGCTCAGTCATGGGTGAACCAGAAGAGTTACGGTAAGGGTCATCTCAGAAACTGAAAGGTCAGCTTTCTCTTCTATGAGGCATAATCCAAATTGCATCATCAGTTTTTCTCCCCTCCTTTTAAACTTCCAGCATGCTTCCTCCTATAAACATTGTCTATCATTTATTCCCAGTTTATGTCACCAAGTATACATGGAGCTCACAGCAGGGAAGAATACTTTCTAGTACTATGTTATGGTACGCTTAGGATCCAGCATCCACCTATGGCTCACTTATTATTTGAATAATAAATTGATTTAAAGGTTGATCATTTCTTGCACACAAGAGATCTCTGTGGCAAACAGGATATGCCCTGTTGATGAAGCACAGGTGTGAGGTGGTGCGGAGGGCGTATTCTCCTGCTCGCCCTCTAATGGAACCCAATCCCACTTTAATCTCCTTGATGCTCCAAGGAGTTACTGCATGTGTCTCTAGATAGCATACATTTCTGGTATGTTCCTCCGGCCCAGGCTCTTATGCTGTCAACACTGCCACAGTTTTATCTGGATCCCGTTGAAGTCCTGCTGATTTAACCAAGCAATTTATTTCTGACAGATATCTGGATACTGTTTGTCACTCTGTTTTGAATCCAAAGTCAGAGATTGAGGGTTAGTGTCATTGCTGTTTGGGAGGTGGTGAACCAAAAACATGGTTTACTTCAATCATAAATTGTTATTTGCTATTTTTACAATGTGCATAAACCCATAGGCTAAATATTTTACAAAGACATGCATGCCCTGAAGTGAATATGCTTTGGTATCCAAGTTTCAGTTCTTCATTCAGAAGATCTATTCCCTTTAATCTAGTGAGCTTCCTCTCGACATCAGTCAATGGTGGAAAATTAAATATATGTGTCATCAGAACTCCCCCCTTCCTGTTGGCACATATTTAGTAGAGGACACTGTGCTTGGCCTCCCATCTCACAGATTTCTTGACAGGCTCGCCAGGGAAGATATGTGAGACTATTCATAAAAAATGTGGGGTTAGTGTCGACATTCTGTCAATGAACAGAAAAGTAATTCAAAGCCCCTGCCAGAACTCAGCTTTCTATAATATTCACCAACTGAAATCAATCTGGAAATAAAATTCTCACTGGAAAAGCCAGAAACTCTGCTCACACCACCACGTGATTTTTCCCACAATTAGCTCTTTCTTCACCCATCATCATTAATGGAGAGTATCAGGGTGAAAGCTAACCACACATATATGTTTTGCTTTGTCTTGAAGATGAGTAAAATTGTGTGAAGTGAGGAGAAGTGTGACTTCATAATCCTCCAGGAATCTTATGAGGCTGACTTCCATATGTATAATTAAGAACTGTTGCAGAGAATGAATCCTAGAAATATCAACTTGAGATCAATTCACAAGTAATTAATTATTTGTTCATAATTGGTTGTCCCTGGGAATATTTTAAGTAGAATCCAAAAGTGCATGTAGTGTAATACACTACATTTCCTGGAGATTAAATACAAATGTATCTCCAAGGATCTAAAACAACTGCAACAACAGCAACAAAAGCAGAGGGGAAGAGAAAGAGGAAAGACGGGAGGGAGCAGGAGGGGGAAAGGGAGGGGAGGAAGGAGGGAGAAGGGAGAGAGAGAGAGAGTAGCAGTCATACAATTTTAATGTTTGGAAGCTAGAACCCAAGACAAATGCACAGAAAATGTGTGATTCTTCCGTACTAACAGCAGAATTCTCATGAAGAAGCACTCTTTGCAGGGCAAAATATCTTCTTTAAAAATGCATTGACAATATGAATGCATTGGTGATTTTAAGCGAGCTAGTCCTTGGACAACCTGTCTGTATAGCCATCCATGTGTCACCAGTGTTCAACGTTAAGGTGCTAAGATTGCTCGTGTAGATGATGCAGGCGCTGGACCAGGAATTCAGCAAGGTAACTTATTTACCGATGCCCCAGTATTGTGCTGCACCCATTCTCATTACAACTTAGAGGTGGGAATAACAAGGAAAGATGTATTTCTCTTTTTACAAAAAAATACCCTAAAATCAAAGAACAGATGGGCTGATGCCTACAGTGCTTTGGCTTTTGGAAAACCTTGCTAAGATTTCTTGGACCCAGAGGCTACACCTTTCAGAGTGTCCTGAAGTAGATATAATTATTCAGAAATTTTGGCTTAAAGTGAAGTGAAACTTTGCAGTAAAGGAGCTGTGTCTAAATTTACATAGCCTGGCGATACCATCAAGCAAGTGACTACAGAATTTCCTTAAACTTCTAGCCCCACTGCCAAATCATTAGCTTCTCCAAGGGCACCATTTACTGCAAGCTGTACTTGGAAAGTATTCAGAGACAGCTATCCTAGCACTTCAATAGGCTGTTGCTATCACACATGCAGTGTTATTTCTATAACCCCAACATATATGCTACATTTCACAGAAGTATACCAAATATTAAAGAATACACACCTATTCCATACATGTTTAAGCTTGTCTCAAAATGAATGAGTGATACAAATAAAAAGTAGAGTGGCAACATGGTACCCTACAATGTGGTGCACAACTTGAGCAAAATAAGATGATGCACAGCAAACCTCTACTAAAGCAAAAGGTTCCATGGAGTTAAAAGAGGAAAGACAAAACACTTTAACAGAATCAAAAATTTTAGGGATTGACTCTCTCAGTGCAATGCCAAACTTTTAGTAAAATTTCAAGGGACTATGCACCCGAGGTCAGGAGTGGTGGCACATGTCTGTATCCTAGCACTCAGGAGGCTGTGACGGGAGGATTGCTGCAAGTTTAAGACCAGGCTGGGCTACAAAGTGAGTTCAAGGCATAGCAAGACCCTGTCTCAAAAAAAGACAGAGAGAGAAACAGACAGATACACAAACAAGCAGAAAGAGAGAGGGAGGGAAGGAGGGAGGGAGGGAGGGAAGGAGAAAGAGAGGAGGGGAGACAGAAGAGGAGAGAGAGACAGAGAGAGAGAGATTGTGCACTCAAAGCTTTCCAGGCTCAGGCCTACGTTTTTTAGCATGTACCCATACTTTCCTTTTAGTAAGCTACACAAATGATTTACTGCCCCTAAAAAAGTTTCTGGTGGGGTAAATTTTTTTAGAGTACTGCATCAATGTTTTTCTACTGTCCTTCAGTAATGTGAGATTTCAAAAGCAAAAGTAAGAAGGAATATATTTCGATGCAAGTGGAGCAGGCATAACAAGCTTAGAGCCATACTTTTTGTTTAGGGGCTTTTGAAATGCCTAGTATCTCCTTCAGCTCCATAGGTTCATGGGGCTTTGCTGGAGACCTGCCACTGGGGCGACATCAGCAGTGGACAGAGGGTATAGCTGGTCATCACCTGAGAACTCAGGTAAGCCCACTGGCCAAGACGGCTGGCATCCTTTCTGTGGGTCTGGACCCTTAGCATCCCTCCAAGTGAAACCTTACTCCCTCATTAAAAGCTAAGCCAGTCTTTCTAGTCAGCCCTCTCCTTTCCAGAGCCATAATTATTTGTTTCTATCTCTGGTCAAAGTTTTCACCATCTTGAATGATGGAACATGGTGTTTTCATTTATGGATGTGTTCATGCCAAAGTATTTACTGAAGGCCTTAAATATCAAAAGGAAATAAATGCAATACAATGCCCCACCCTGAGGACAGAACTGATGAGTATCAGTGCGGACAAGGTGGCAGTCTAGTGAGTGAGGACACACAGAGCCTCACAGGAGTGTGCAGAAGGAACATCGGGAAGAGGAAGAATTAGGAAAGCCTTCAGGGAGCACATGAGCCCCGCTCAACCGGCTAAGGAGAGTGAGCCCCTCAAGAGGGATAGACATGGGAGGCAGTCTGATGGAGCAAAGTGATGGGGTCATTTCAGGTGCGTCAGCTCTATCAGATCTGAGCAGTGGCTAGCAGGCTGGGGAGAGACTTCCAAGTTGTAGAACACCTGCTGCTCCATGTTTAAGAAGTAAAGTTTTGCCTAAAAAGAGATCCCCAAGGAGAAACCTCAAGAGAATGATGGCAATGCCATGCTCACCTTTGTGGAATAGTTTATTATCCTGGCCTACACCTGTTTAAATTATGTACTGTAAAGGGCCGGCGGTATAGCTCAGCGGACTAAGCGCTTGCTTAGGTAAGCGCAGGGACCAGTGTTCGATCCTTGGTTCCCCAAGCCGCGCCGGCCCCGCCTTCGGGTGCGCTGAGCCGGCGATGCAATCCGGGCGTGGTGGCGCGCGCCTGTAATCCCAGCACATGGGAGGCAAAAAGCAGGAAGATCACTATGAATGTG
>PVKA01012117.1:0-12953 GCA_004027165.1 Ctenomys sociabilis | reverse complement strand
TAGAAAAAAAAAATAAATAAATAAATTAATTAATTAATTATGTACTGTAATGGTGGATATGTTGTGTCCACTTGAGAATTTGGAAGTTTAGGAGCTTACCCGACTCAGCAGGGGTCCACAACTCTCACTTTATAAACATCCTCTTCTTGTGCAAGAGAAGAGCACAGAGATGGTGGGGGCACACAGTCTGCATGAATACCAGAAAGAGAGGCTCGCTCTCCCAGTCTCTGCTCTTGTTGCTTTGCCATCTTCTGCCCCTCTGAAGTGTTGTCCCTCATCACAACACCCTGCCATGGAGCCAGCTGAGTATGGCTGCATGCAGCCCCCGTGCAGGTAGATAAATAAACCTTTCCTTCCTTGACTTGGGGTGTCTGGTATTGTGTCTCAGCAATTAGAGATAAGTGGTCAAGATGCTCATAGTTAAAAGTCCATTCCAGAGGTAGGGGCGGTTCCAGAGGCAGTCCACGCCCACTACACACGAGCACTGACTATGAAGAGGGTAAGAGAGCTCATCCAAACCAACCTGACTGTTCTCCTTGCAAGAGGAAAAACCAAAGCCCTAAAGAAGAACTTTTTCTTCATATTCTGACAAGAAGTCAGGTAAATGTTGAAATAAATCTCAGGTTAATGGAATTCATTACTTTCTCTATGATATTAAAATTTTATTTTTAGCCTCTTAGATTATTCACTCTTTAGTAAAATGACCAAGTTCTGTCCATATTTATATTTTTTCACTGCCTGTGACTCATAAACAAAGGGTTCTGGAGAGTATTTCTTGACTTTAATTGATGTTTAATTCACATTCTGGTGGCAACTACTGAATGATGTGTACTGTGCTGGTGTAGTAGAATTATACTCTGAAATTTTTCTTCCATAAAGAAAAAAATGTATGACTGTGTAGCAATTCAAAAGACATGATTCTGCAAAATAACTCAATATAGTCCAATAGTCCATAATAGTAGTGAGTTATCAGCAGTACTTGCAGCGTCAGAAACTGTTGACTTGAGCCTTTTGCAGCTCAGCATATTAATATGGCTTTACTTTTTATACCTCATGGTTATACTTTTCTTCTGGATGGTTAAGACCAAGTTAAAGCAAGACTTATGTAATTAAAAATGTAACTTTTGTATCTGGCAAGGTCAGTCAAATCCCCTCAGGATTTATCCTAAAACCCTGTACCACAGTTTATAGATCCTTTGACTGGGCATGATGGCACATCCCTATAAACCCAGCCCTTGGGAGGCTGTAAACAGGTGGATCACTGTGAGTCCGATCTATGCAGTGAGATCCTATACACCTTGCACATCTTCTCCTAAACACACACACAAAAAAGAAGGAAAATGGGAGTACAGTATCTCTTTGACATTGGGCTTTATTTCCTTTACCTATCTACCCGGTTATAGGATGACTATATCATACAGTAATTCTACTCTTAATTTTCTGAGGAATTTGTACTGTGCTTGCCATAGCAGCTGCATTAATATATGGGAGCAAGGGTTCTCTTTTCTCTGCATCTTCACAAAAACTTGGTATTTATCTGTATGCCTTCTTTTGAAAAATATCCACTCAGATCATTGTTCATTTTTTTAAATGTATTTAGTACAGGGTGTTCAGAGTCTCACTACACAGATCAGACTCATAGTGATCCTCCTGTTTTCAGCCTCCCAAGTGCTGGGATTACAGATGCATGCCACTACGCCCACTCTCAATGGCTATCTCAGTGCTCCCCAGGGGCTGGGGCCAGCATGGCCTGAGGATTAAATTTATTTTTTTAAATACAGTTATTTCATTTATTGTTACTACATTGTTAGCATCCTTTATATTTTTGTGGTATTGACCATTTGTCAGATATATAGCTGCAAATATATTCTCATTCCATAAGTTACCTGTTTTTGTTTTCTTTCCTCTATGAAAGCTTTTTTAGCCAAAAGTAATCTCAAATTGTCACAGTGTCTTAAGAACAATATTTGTGTGCATTTTTCTTTTGCACAAATACAAATCCTCTTGTACTGCCAAGGTCCAACTGAGCACCAAGTGACCTACCGTAGCTCATAGCCACCCTTTGCTTATCTAGCTCATACAGTGCTAGGTATATGAGTTAGCTTATAACTTCATTAGTTCTTTTCCATTTTCCATGCTCATTTGACTTAGATTGATCATTTTTTTCCTCAGTGAAGTTGTGAACTTTTTGGTGCAACAGAAGGCAATGACCACTTTTTGTGCCTCTTTTCCTTGCAGAGACAAAACTGAAAATGTAGATAAAATATGTTACCAGTTAGTTTATAAAAGGAACTTTGGCTTATCCTTGCTTTCAACATATTTGTAGAAAGGAAATATGAAATAAATATACAGTAAAATTTAAGGAAAAGCCAAGATGAAAAATGATGAGTGTGGGAAAATATTAATTATCCTGTTTATATTGCAATCACAATAAAGTTTATTGTAAAAACAATAAAGTTTGTGTAAAGATAATCTGTATGATTGTTGTATGACCAGGTAACATCTGAAAAATTCCTTTAATTCATAAATAGTGTCTCATTTAACTTAGAAGGAAGTTATACTAAGGAAGAGAGAAAAATTACAAGTTGCTGACTGTGTATAGAGGAATGAATTACCAACCATTTTCTAATCAGTCAAGGAAGGATTCTGAAGTCATTATATGGTAAAATGAAGGGGTTTTTGTAGACTGAAAGTGATACCATCATTTGTTTTTACCTGTGAGTCTGTAAGAATAATGTCTTCTCCAGAACAATCCTCACAAGGTTGAAGGTGTCAGAAGATGACTGTAAACCTGACACAGTTCTGAAAAGCAACTAAAACCTAAATAAGACAAAAAAAAATTTACTCCCACTCTGACCCTCCTTGGATTGCTAGAAGTAAATGACTGTATTCTTTTCAGCAAATAATTAAATTTGATTTCTTAGAAAGAGAATATTATTGACCATGTTAGCATCAGCCAGCTCCATTGTCTTTCACTTTCTCTTTGCTCATTCCCTCTTGGGGACTGATGAAATTAGCCAAAAATTATGTTTCTCCTCTCAGAGTCTGCTGTGCATAGAATTCAGGAGCTCATTTAGCTGACCATGAGGGTGGCCAGAGATAAGAAAGCAGGCAAAAAAAAAAAAAGAAGCAGAGAACTGGATATAAAGCAAAGATATCACAGATCCTTTATTATAACAATATTTTAAAATAATAGATTGTGTTCTAGTTCCTTAGTCCCTTCTCTACCACAAAAACAAGGATTGCCTCTTGCGCACAGAGTCTAATAAAAATCAGGTAGTAGATTTCCTGTACATGAAATATACTCTACTACATTTTTCCATGTTTTTTAATTCTGTTTTTATGAACTTCTGTGACTGAGGGAAATATGACTAGAGGAACAGGGACTGCTGGGTATTTTAACTGCAGGCTGATATATGCTCATAGAATTATAGGTATGGAGTGGACCTTAGAAAGTACCTCCTCTTGTTTCATAGGAAAGTGAGGCCTGAAGCAACAATTGCCAATGACATTTGTGTCAAGAAAAAACATAGAAAGGAACATATTTTTACAGCTGCCAGGATAATCTGTAATGGTGGCTCAAAGCCAGAGGTGACCATTTCAAGGCACTGATTGCCCTCAACCCCTCTTGGCCACCAGGGAGGCAATGGGGATCCGTATCTTGACACACCTACCTATTAGTAGTACTTTAGCCCTATCAAGAGAACATCAAGGGAAGTTTTTGTGTACAGTCTCTGCATTCCAATAGCACATTTACAAAAGAGGCAGTGTTTGGGAAAAGTGGGTGGGTCAGGATAGCGGAGGGTGTACTGGGTGATGATGATTACCTGGGACAGTGATGGCGAACCTTTTAGAGTCTGAGTGCCCAAAGTGCAACCCAGAGCCCACCCACTTATCACAAAGTGCCAACATACAATTAGGCCTGAATGCCAGCTGCAGGGGTGATGCTGGGAAGACTTGACTCACATTGCAACTGAGAGGACTCTGCCTGCTCGCTGTGGGACACATGGCATATGTTCACCACCACTGGCCTTATATAAAATTGCTTAATACTTTTGTTTGCAGCCATCATCATCATATCTTTGAACCCAGAACAGTCAATTTTAAATCAATGCTCGGAGAAAAATAAGAAGCCCATGAACACAGGGTGTCTCACCCAATCTCTCTCTGTCTTTCCTGGCCCCACTCCCATTTCCTGGCTCCCATAAGGTGAGCAGTTCTCATCCTTCTGCTATGGCATCTGAGTCATTTAGCAGAAGCTATGGGCCAAAAACCAACCTTTCCTCCACATTGTTTTAATCAGGTAACTTGTCACAGTGATGAACAACTGACCCCCACAGTAATGTCAGAAGTTAATCAACATATTCACAGAAACAGTCCTTAGGTCTTTGTAAGGATACTGACACAAATAATCTGATTTATAAAATTCAACATACTTGATTAGTGATTAAAGCTTAATAAAATTGTCTTCATTCTGCTTTTTCATGACAGCTATGAATTTTATTTCTATTTAATTTTATTGCTATATTTTAGATAATGAAATGGTCATATTCATCATAGAGAATTTATGCCTGTGTGCATAATATATCTCAATTCTTCTTTTTTCCCCAATAAAAGCTCAGATTTTTAGAACCAAAAAAAGTTATTGTGGATAACTGCTACTAATTCTATACACATGCACACATGAACAATCATAAAAACCCACTCTGAAATAATCATTATGCCATGATATTGTAGGCAAGTTGATTTATGTTATCTATTTTAAATTTTACTTCACTGTATCATTCTTTTGAAAGGTTAAGCTGCGACAAGGTGCTTGCTGGACCTATAGCTGCTCAGATCTCAACCTCAGTAATCTGCTGTGGATAGTCCCAGAAAACTTGACAGTTATCTAACCTAGTTATAAACTTTGTGTCTTATTAGACTGAAAGCTTCATTCTTAATGATGTCATGGCAGTGCCAAAATTGCAAATACCAAGGTAACTACATGAATGTTATTAACATTCTATTTATCCTTCCTCCATGACAAGTATTTCCACACTGGGCTCTGTTTTGAGCTCTGAAAAAATGTGGGAGAGAGAGGGAGAGAGAGAACATCTGCTCCTGAAAATTTTTTATATGATGCATACTTGAGACTTTTAACAAAATTCTCTCCATTACACTGAAATTTTTGCTTTCGTAAATTCCAGGTTGAGAACCAAATGACTATAGAATGAGTTTTTAAAAACATTTGGAAGCCTTTTTTTTTTAAATAACTCCATTTCCATTGCAGAAAGAAAGCCTCAACTATTTATTCATTTCATTTGACTACTTTTTAATCTCAGTTTTTATGAGGACACTAATGACCCTCACAGATTGTTACCCTCCAGTGAAATAACAGAGCTTTGGCAATGGCTGGATTCCAGTTGAAAGAGTTCCGCAACTCATTGTAAATCTTCCCGTTTTGTTGTTCCTCAAACTAGGCTTTGCCATCTGCCTTATGAATTGAATTTTTGTTGCAGTATTTCACATGATCTAAAATATGGTTATTGCCATCCATAAACTAAGCTTCCTGGAGAGTATTAATTAAGTCCAAAATATTGCACCAATGTGCACAGTGAAATACAACACAAGCGTCATGGCGTGGCCATCGTTATAACACTGCATCACACGATGGCTGTTCATTCAAAACCCGAAGACAATTTGGTTGTAGCAGCCAGCAAAGTTAAACCTGAAGACTTAAATTCAAGTGAACGAGATAAATTGAAACAGATCTTATTGCTCCCAAACTCTCTCTTGGAAATAATGGCATCTTGACATTTTATCAGTCACTCAAGCGGTCATTCCCAGTGGTCTCAGCCAGAGCTTGAAGGATAGAGCTGTAAAGAAAGGACTGTCAGCCGTAAACATTCCTCAAAACCATGAAAACCACAAATGAGGGCTTAAGTAATGGAGGACGCAATACCCTTGCTATTTCCACAGTTACCTGCAACAACAGGCTTTGTTCAGAATGGTGGCCATTTTTTCAAAATCCTTACTTGTCAGCCTGGACTGGGGTAGCAGAAAAGAGATGGGGGTGGGGTGGAGAAGAAGGGGGAAAAGACAAGGGAGGAGAGATCTGCTCTGATGCCCTAAGGTAAAACAGTGAACTTGAGTAGGTGGCTTATTTTTAAAAGATTATGGGACTTTTTCAACAATAACAACAACAAATATCCCACAAAAGATTGATCTAAAGATTGATTAATATTATTTAGAAAGGCATTTACCCTGCTTGGCTCTTTCCTCTGTGGCCATTCCTGATGTCAAATTACAGAGGAGAAAAATAGCCAGGAAAGTATTGCTGGGAAGAGAAGATAGTAATGGATAAGAATGTAAGCGGAGGAAAGCAAAATGAATTTAACTTCATTGCACCTAAGGAACATATCTGTGCTGTGGAAAGAGAAAGACTAATTTTAAATGAACTTGGTACTATTAACTCAGCAATTGGGACCCCAGAAAACTAAATGAAATTGAGTATACACCACAACCAAGTCACCCAAACCCAAGAGACAGAAAATGCAGAAAGGTTAAATGCCCTAGAAATTGCATTTGTGGAGTTTCTCAACACAAGAGATTAATGGTTTCTCAAAGCAATGGATAAATATTAGCTGAAGACCATTAGCCGAGGAAAACACATCAGTGCATCACTGTGCTCGGGCTTATCAGATCAATTTTAAATAGGTTTATCTTGGACTTTCCTAACATTTAATGAGGAACAAATTGTTTTTTCCCCTTTTTTCTGTTCCCTCCGCTCATGTTGACTTTTTGATATTACCTAGGAGAGAACAATTAAAATAAATGGCTCTGTGACAAAGTGTTAATTTGGTTGTCTCTGAAGCAATTGCAAAAGGGTCATTTTATGATTGCCTCCTTCTATTACACAGTTTATCATAAGTATTTAGAATGGATAGCAGATCCCTTAGTGGAGAAGTGAGTTTAATGGTCGTTTGGTTCTTCAGCATTCACATAGCACCCACTAGAAAAATCTCCGGCTGACCTAAGTCTGCTTTATTTCCACGAGCTCCCTCCCACCTCTATCCATCAGAATCAAATTATCAGTCCACTTACGTTTAACGGCAAGAGTTGGAATACACACACACACACACACACACACACAAACATATATATATATATATATATATATATATATATATATATATATATATATATATATATTCTGTCTGGTGCCAGTCATTATGCATGTTGTAAGGAATTAAAAACAAAAAGGCAAGAACTCATTCTCAAGAAGCTTAGCATCTACTAAGCCTTATAAACGCATGTGATCTAAGCCCCTTTCTTCTATCTCCAGGAAGAAGTGAGTGAACCATAGGATTATATTTGTGTATCACTTCTTGATTGCATGCAAAGAACACTGAAGTCCAAAGCCTCCTAATTAGGAAACAACAATTCCTAGGGAAAAAGAGATCAAATGTCAGCCTTATGGGTATGGGTTCTGCCCTAGCCAGTCCTCCTTAGGGGGCTCAATCCTAGCCCCAGCTTGGGACTCCGTTTCCCCAACTATCGAGCCTGCCCACTTAACAATTCTTTAAATCATAAGGACTTCCAGATATCAAACTTTCCTCTTCATTTTAATTTTTGTTCCTTCTTTTATTCCTCCCTATGACTAAACTCCCAAATTCAGATCAGGACTTTGGAATCTCTAAAGTTTGGTATGTAGCAAATAAAGCAGCACAAATGTTCAGTCAAATGATCCAAGTTTGAAAGTAGCAAGTGACATTTCCGCTTCCTTCAATGAACCATGCTTTTGTTGTCACTAAAGAATCATTTCTTTTGATTCTTTGTCAGTATCTCATAATAAGGCACCAGCAGAGAGTGTTTATATACTGTGGCTTGGCTGAACTATAAAACAACTTTTCACGACCCCAATATTTCCCTTTGTGCACAATATGGCACGTAACAGCCTAGCTCCCCCGTGTAGATGGCTGGAATGTCACCACAAACAAAACATACAGTGGAAGCTCATGAACACCTATCATACATCGTGGACTGTCCACAAATTTGAATCTAAGTGTTCTGGAAACACAGGTCACAAGTACAGGGACCTCTGAGGAGATTATATCTTGAGAACAAAAAGCAAGTTCCCCTCAGTGTTTGGAAAAGAAAATGTGGTCTCTTAGCATTAAATACATGGCATATTCTAAGTCTTAGCAATTAATGCCTTAGTACTAGGGTGTTATGATTAAAACTATTAATTATAGATACTTTTGTTCTCCACCCTCACCTCAGTGCATGCACACACATGCACATTCACACATATGTGCTATCTAGGCATAGCTGGTGATTTCCAATGAGTATATGTAAGTATGGATATAAAAATTTTAACAGATCCAGGCATAATGTTTCATGCCTGTAATCCAAGCACTCACAAGGTTGAGGCAGGACAATGCCTGAGCTGGAACTACATAGTGAGACCCTGACTCAAAAAAGGCAAAAATAAAAAAAGTTAAAAAGAAGGGTGGGCAGTATAGCTCAGTGGACTAAGTGCTTGCTTAGTGTAAGTATCGCACACTAACTGACTGCGCCACTGGAGCTCCTAAACACTTGCTTAGGTAAGTGTAGGGGCCAGGGTTCTATCCACATGCCACGCTGGCCCCGCCTTTGGGTGCGCTAAGCTGGCAATGGAGTCTAGGTGTGCACGCCTGTAATCCCAGCAATAGGGAGGCAGAAATCAGGAGGATCACTATGAGTCTTCACTGCATAATGAGACCCTGCACAAAAGAAAAAAAGAAAGAAAGAGAAAACATAGGACTCATACAGCTTTTATTACATAGCTTCCTTTCAATAACCACTTTAAAAATCTATACTCTTTCTGGGTATGGTGGTGCATGCCTACATACTAGTGCTCTAGGAAGCCGAGGCAGGAAGATCACAGGTTCAAGTCTTCCTTGAACAATTTAGTTAGTTGGCAAGACCCTGAAAAAATAAAATAATTAAAAGGTTAGAGAGATACCTTAGCAAGAAGGCCCTGAGTTAAACCTTTGAACTGAAAAAAAAAATAAACTATACTGTGAAAAAAACAAAAGTAAACAGTTTCTATTCTGCCTTCAACCTTTTATCTAAAGCATAGGTCTGCTTTGTCCTGGTCAAAAATGAAAATAAAAACAAAGAAACAGTGTCAGGTGGATAGCTCAGCTGGTATAGTCACCTGCCTAGCAAGCAGGAGGTCCTGAGTTTGATTCAAAACAAATCAAACAAGTAGAAATACACAAAGATAAGAAAGAAAAAGTGTTCATCTCAAATGTAATGTCTACTTCTTCCTCTCCCCCGGGTCCCCTAAGCTACATTTCCTTGCTTAACTCCTTTAAGAACTGCAGGTTCCAAGCTGTGGTTCAAATCAGCAACCCCTGGTCTTCCCACGTGGATTAAGAGGTCTGCTTCTCCGTATTACTGTTTTTCTAGAATTCTGAATTATTGAGGCCAGGATCTCCAGTTTTCATCCCCAACTGAAAAAAAGGAAAGGCCCATGAGCGAGGGACCTAGTTTCTGAGATTTTTTTCCCCATGCAGAGAAACATATATCTGATTAGCTGGAGAGGTCTGTCAAGATTACAACAATTGATAAAGTGAAAACAAAGGAAATCATTAAAGAAAAAAAGAACCTAACAAAAGATGCAGAAAGCCATAAGTATTTTGAAACAGAGAGAAGAAATAAGTAAGCCTATCAGCTGACACTAGGAGAGCACAGGTGCTGTTGGGTGGGACCTCAGGGGGCAGGCTCCAGAGCCACCTAGCAACAGGTGGAGTAATGGGAATCATCTTTTTCACCTTTTCAAGTTTTTTGCAACTTCATGTTTGTATCTAGATCTCTTACTTGTTTATCTATGCAGTCAAAAACAAATGTATGATTGGGGCCAGCAAGATAGTTTAGTGGACTAAGTGTTTCCTTAGGCAAGTGCAGGGATGCAGCTCGATTGCTGGCCCCACATACTGTGCTGGCCCCACCCCCAGGCACACTGAGCCAGCCACCAAGACCAGGCACGGTGGCGCACACTTGTAATCCCAGCACTGGGAAGGCTGAAAACAGGAGGATTACTACCAGTCTTCCAAATGAGGCCTATTTAAAAAAACAAAAACAAAAACAATACATTAAAAAAAGTTATATGCTTGAACCCACTCCCGTGCTGTGTTTCAGCCTTATCTATAGTGACAGCAGAGAAGAAAGAAAATTCTGGCTTCATCCTTATGAAAACTCCCCAACAGATGAAATGATGAGAACTGCATAGACACATTTAAGTAATTTTAAAAGATAGTTAAGTAATTTTTAAAAATTTCTACTTTCTCTAGAAGGGATCAGTCACTAAGAAGCAATGTATTGACTATATAATGATAAACCAACTAACACCAAAAGCTAAAGACAGGGATAGGAGAACTGAATTTCTTTCTATAGGAACAGGGGAAAGTACTGGATTGTTTAGAATGAACATAGGAAATAAATGAGGAGGACAGAGAGGGAGAACAACGTTAACAACACAGAAAATTATGAGGACTTTTTACGGCAAACAGCACAATATAAGATTTTTCTTTGTTAGGATACACTCCCTTACTCTCTTCTTCTCCCCAAATTTTCAGTGAAGTCTCCAAAATCCAAATCATAAAAATAAGCTAATATCTATGCTTCAGTAGAGACAATGGTGAAAATAAATGGGAGAAAAACAGAAAATGGAAAACCTAGAGTTCAAAAGAAGAAAACAATCAAAACCAGGATCTGATCATGATAACATTTAACTCAGCCTTGAAAAATCTCAGATGTCTGAGAAATCTGGAGAAGTCCTTTAGACTTAACATAGCACATGAAAGAGCTTTACACAACATAGATCTGAAGAAGAAAAGAGACCAGAGGTGACATCTGCATTCTCTGTATAGTGATGCCATGTATATGTTATATGAAATAAATATCCAAAGCTTCCTCAAGAGAAAGTTCGAGCAGGCAGAGGGGCAGAAAAAGACTTCTGAGAATGCAGAGCTCAAAGCACAAACCTAAGCCTGACCACTAGCCAGAGGGAAATTGGCCATGTTATTGTGATGTTGGTGTGGCATCATTGAAAGCCATTTTCTGATCTCAGTGGTGTGGTAAAAACACTCTGAACCCAAAGAAACCAGCCAAATGCATGGAGACGTCACACAATCCCACATCAAAAAACTTAGGGAAATCAAATTTCCTCAAAGCGTCATGTAGCAGAGCCTCAGTAATCTGAACTTTTCACCCAGTGTCTAATGCTAGGGTTCCTCCTATAAATTGCTCATACAGGAAATAAAGAGTACAATTTTAGTATTGGCTGCTTCTTATGTGGGAAGAAAAAATAACATAGATCTCAAACGTGTTGAAATCTCCTTTCTAACACTGACTTGGAGAAACAGATAGAAAGTCACCTGATTCTCTTGAATCACAGAACTGTGTGCAGTTCTCCACTGAAAGACTGAGGAAACTGGAGTCTGGACTTCATAAGCATGCATCCATTCAGGCAGATGGAATGCTTTAAATATACCCCACTCCCTCCTTCTTTCTTCTACTCTGTCAAGATGACAAGAGCATTGGATGTGCCATCCACAATCAGGACAAGGCTTTCCCTCCTTGGATCTGGCCTACATGCCAGTCACCTATGGTAACACCCCACAGATCATCCAGAAGTGTGCTTTGTTGATCTGCTAGCCACTTTTTAATCCAGTCAAGGCCATGTTGATACCACAACTAGCCATCACATAGATTCTATAGCCATTTGATAGCCTTTTCTCCTGTATCACAAACATCCTTTCTAATCACCCCTTTATCTCCCTCTTCTTCTCACAAAGAATTGGATTCTAGATGTTAATTTAATTCTCTTTCTTTGTACTAGCAATGAAACCTAGGGCACTTACCACTGAGCTACATTACCAGTCCTTTTCATTTGTTTGTTTCCCTGTTCTTGTCTTTTGAGTTGCACAGATTAGCCTCCAATTTGTGATTCTACTGCCTCAGACCCAAAAATAGCTGGTATCACAGGCAGCTTTGTCCGGCTCTGAAAGGTGGATAACTGGAAATTTCTGATTTTGTGCAAGAGGCTGAAATTGTGTACATCCAATGAGATCCCAGGCAATACCCATGCCATTGATTTGAAAAGCACACAGAGTATTGTGGCACGAGCTGTCTTCACAAGCCTTAGAGTGATGCAATGTCAAGCATTTTCTGACATAGACAGAGATAGGGAAGCAGAGGAGGCAGTGACACAAGAGAAGTTCTAGTTTGCTTCAACTGGCTCCTCACCCAATAACTGATAAGCAGCTCAAGCCATGCAAGCCAGGCATATAGCACACACCCCTAATCTCAGACATCAAGCAGGCTATAGTAGGACAATCGCAAAGGTAAGCACAGCTTGTGGAGTTCAGCAATTTAATAAGACTCTCTCAAAAATAAATAAATAAATAAATAAATAAATAAATAAATAAATAAATATTTTTAAAAAGATCTAATTTTGTCAGTAACTACAATATGTACTGCATTTATTATCTCATTTAATCTCATGTAATCTTTATAACACTGTGAAGTAGGGACTGTTTTTCTTGTTTTGCAGATAAAGACAATGAGATGCAGAGAGACTGAATAACTTACTAAGTCACATCAACTAATGAATCCAAGGCAGAGGCAGGAATCAAACAAAAGTACCCTTGCTTAGGACCTAAGCACTTCACATTTACTATCTTCTTTCTCTTTAAGCTGTATTTACATAGCAAAATTATAACTGTATTATTTTTAAGGCAATAGATTAATCTCTTGCCCATTTAATGTCATTATAGCTTACCAGGCACCATGACAAATGCTTATAATCCCAGCCCTTGGAAAGTCGAGGCATGAGGATTGAAATTTCAAGTCTCACCTGGGTAACTAAGTGAGTCTTTTCTCAAAAATAAAAAGAGATTAGGGTACATCTCAGTGTAAAA
>PVKA01012116.1:0-58766 GCA_004027165.1 Ctenomys sociabilis | reverse complement strand
AAAAAAAAAAAAAAAAAAAAAAAAAAAAAAAAAAAAAAAAGAGATGGCTTTGTTGTGGTTAAGAGGAAGAGCTTTGAGTTAATAGGCTGAGGCTGAGCCTCACTGAATTAGGATTCTCTAGAAGAACAGAATCAATAAAAAATATATGTATAATTATGTAAAGGGATTTATTAAATAGGCTTTCTGGATCAGAGGCAGAACCCACAATGGCCATCTTTGTGCTGGAGAGACAAGAGATCCTGCAGCTGCTCAGTTCAAGAAGATGGGAGGAAAAGGGGGACCAAGGATGCAGCACATACACAATGGTCTGAAGCTCACTGGAGGAGGGCCCGGAAGATGGCTCAGTAGAATAAGCGCTTCCCTGCCAAGTGCAAGGGCCTGAGTTCAATCCCTGGTTCCACCAAAAGAAAAAAAAAAAAATTCTGGTGCAAGCCTGCCCTAGAAGGCTGGAGAAATGAGCCCTGGAGACTGATGAGCAGAGGTGACAGCTGTGAAGGGTATACTTGCTCAAGAAGAGCTGGACTTCTCCAAAAGAGGCTCACTTCCTTCCCTCCCGGTTGATCCAGACAGGCTGCAAACCTATTAAGTGGAGCTGGAGCAGCGCTCCCCATTTGCTTGCCTACGTGTCAGTCATCCGCCAGGGAAGCTAGCACTGTGCCCTACTAATCTGCGAGGCACTTCTGGCCCCAGCCCGGTGACACCACATTCAGTGGCCACACCCGGTTCCCCATTGATTGGCGAGGTGACATGTTCCAAGAATCCTAAATCATGCTTCAGTTCTTTTGTCTATAAAAGAGGAGCAACAAAAGTATGTAATAATAGCTTAGCAAACACCAGCTAATATCAGAAGAAAAATCGAGGTCACATTCTGGTTCACTGAAACTACAGTGGTCAATTCTGAAAATTAATAGAAAACTAGATTTAATAAATTATTTGTTTTTTCTTTTGAAAAGAATTATTTTAGAAAGTAAATGTTTGTAGTACCTCTTTTTTCTGTTTTTCTGAACAAAACAATTACATCAATAGCATAAATAACTATTATCTCTTTTTCCATTGTACAATTTCATGGTTTATTAGAAAATTAATGCTCATTTTAAAATTACAATAATGGTATTGTCCTCTTCCTATTCCTCCCCTCTCTCCTTCTCCTCCTTATCACCACCATCCCCCTCCTTTGAACTGGTGTTTGAACCCAGGGCCTTCACAGTGTGCTATATCCCCAGCTTATTTTTCTTTTTTAGTTTTGAGACAGGGTCTCGCTAACTTGCCAGAGTGAGCTCCAACTTGTAGTCCTCATGCCTCTATCTCCTGGATGCTGGGACTACCAATATGCACCACCACACTGGGCTTTTATGTTTTTCTTAAAACAAAACAAAAGAAAAAGAATGTGTTCTCATGTTTAGAGATACATACTCAGGTATTACGGATATAATATGACTTCTTGAATTTGCTCTGCTGGAGATAAAAATGAGTGGGGTTGCAAAGAAAACAAGACTGTCAATGAGTTTATTGGGGTTAAAATAGGTTTGAGTGGTGCACGGGAGGCTCAGCAAATTTGGAGGTATGTGGAGGTTAGTTACATCTTCTGTATTTGAAAATTTCCAGAATTCAGAGTAAAGATTTTTTAATTTCCATTACTTCACAGGCAAAATCTGTTGTTATCTAAGAAGTTTCAAATTATAAGAAAGGGAAATCATTTTGCTTGGCTTTTTATACTGTCATGGCCCTAAGGCACAAGCTGCTCTTTAAATTGCAAACTAATGTTCATTATCCTCCTGCCATATCCATTATTGCTCCCTGAAGACTCAATGCGAGGGAAGTATCTACATCACTGGTGCTTAGTCTCTCATTTCTGTGTCCCATTGGACACAGCTTCCTCTACAAGGGACACCTCTCAAATGTTGAAAGTTTGATAGAAGAATTGATGGACAATCTACTTCCTGTGTTAAGTTAAAAAAAATGTTCACTCTGTAAATCCACTGCATGCTCTTTTTTAGGGGCCATCTACCCTGATAACACCACAGATCTCCACAAGGCAGATGACAAAGTGCTTCCAGGGCAGCAGTATACATACAGACTGACTGTTGATCAGCAACACAGTCCTGGTGAGGGGGACAGCAATTGTGTGACTCGGATCTATCATTCCCACATTGATGCTCCAAAAGATATTGCTTCAGGACTCATTGGACCTTTAATAATCTGTAAAAAAGGTACATTTTCTCACTATTGCTCAAATGAATCAATGTCCCTACAGGACAGGATAAACGGTTTTTAAAATATAGCAAGTGCTTCTGTGTTGACGTTGGGTAAGGAAGAGAGAAGATGAATCTAGCAAAAAATGAAGGCATGGACAGGGATGATTAGGAGATGGGGTGAAAGTGAAATAGACCTTTGTGTGGGAAACCCACCAAGGAAGCTGAGCTACAAGAAGAAAGTCTTCTTGAAGGTAGTTCTTTAGTACTTAACTTCCAATAGTGGTATTGAAGACACAGATGACTTTACCACATGTAGAACTCCATAAGCAGCCCCTCGTGATGACAGAGATGAATTATCCGTCGTAGGTTGGGTAATATATCATGGGATTTATTGATACCATCAAGAAAAAGGCAACATAACTCAAGAGCCTGAAATGTAATTCTTACTTGAATCATAATTAGTTACCTGAAAAATATTCATTAAGTCTAAGCTTGTGGCTATATGTGCTGGAATATATGGGCATAGTTTTGAACACCAACCTTCTGGTCTGGTGAGATATCTCAGTGGTCTAAAGTGCCTGCTTAGGCAAGCTCACAGGGACCACGGTTCAATGCACAGAATCACATGCTGTACCACCCCGGTGCCCAGGGTGAGCTGAGCCAGCCACACGCACACACACAAAAAAAAAGAAAACTGACCTTCCCATGTGCCAAGAAGCACTTAATAGTTATGTGGTTCACGAAAACACTGATATACAAGTGTTTCCCAAGTCAGGACTACTGAGCACAAACTTCTCTAACTGTTGCAATGTCTATAAAATGGAGAGACTGGTCCAAATTTGTGGTTTCTTAGAAAAATAAATACTAATTTTTTAAAAATTATAAACCACTTGAAAACTTAAGTCAAAGTACACACTAAAAATTTAGATCTACTAACCCAGAAATTTTCACTTCAGATTCTCTAGATACGGACAAAGAAAAAAATATTGACCAAGAATTTGTGGTAATGTTTTCTGTGGTGGATGAAAATCTCAGCTGGTACCTAGAAGACAACATTGAAACCTATTGCTCTGAACCAGAGAATGTTGACAAAGACAATGAAGACTTCCAGGAGAGTAACAGAATGTATTGTAAGACTACAGAAGATATATTAACTCTAATTTCTTTCTTTCTTTCTTTTTTGGAGGAACTGCAGATTGAACTCAGGCCCTTGTGCTTGCCAGGCAAGCGCTTATTCTACTGAGCCATCTCCATGGCCCTCTAGTTTGTTTCTTACTTAATTCTTCTGTGTTTATTCCCTTGCAAACTAGTCCTGATAACAAAGCAAATCGGACATGTAATTTGATATCTATCGAAATAGGTTAAAACTTATTCCCAAACTGATTAGGGCTAAAATAGCATCGCTTATAGTAATGCATCCATAGCTTACAATTATACGTTTATCCTTCAAACTGATTCTAGTAATCATTTGAAGAAACCAATTAAAATTATCAATCTAAATGCTTAACATTATATTGTAAAATATATAACCATATTTAAGAAAATATAGTATCTAAGAACCACGGGTTCTAAAATGTTTTTTAGTACTATATTACCTTCACCAGTCCCTCCCCTTGACATCATTCTTTTTAGATTTCAGTTCACTTTATATATTCTAGAAATGCCTCCTTTCAAGACTAGATGTTTTTTAAATTCTGAGACACAAAATGATGAACTTAGTGAATATATTTCTCTCTCAGAATTTGTAGCAGTGAAACACTTCAAAGTAAGCCAATAAGTATAGTTTATGTATGTGTTTAAATTCTTCAAAATAATCTTTAATTCTGGGCATGATGACACACTCCTGCAATCTCAGCCACTTAGGCTAAAGCAGGAGGATCACAAGTTCAAGGCCAGCCTGGGCAACATAATTAGTCTGTCTAAAATTTTTAACAAGGGCTAGGGATGTAGCTCTGTTGTAGAGCACTTGCTTAGAATGCAGGTCTTATGCCTATGTGTGTGCATATGTACATATCTGCATTAGCTAACACATGTCCATGCTCCCAACATACATGGTTGTGTGTACAGGTAGGAGATCAGATAGGTTTCATCTTCAGTGTGTTCATCTGCTAATATAGCATTGATAGGACTCCTATCGGCCTCAGTTCAGATCCAAACTGAAAGCTCTATGACTGATATGACTGACATGGGTAGGGGAGAGAGTAGTAGCTGTGTGTGCCAGGTACTTGCCACGTCAAATTGATACTATTGATTGTATTTCTGTAGAGCTAACTCTCACACTCTTGGGCACCAGTGTCTATTGGTCACACCTTCTGCTTTTAACTTACAGCCATGAATGGATACACCTTTGGAAGTCTTCCAGGGCTCTCCATGTGTGCAGAAGACAGAGTGAAATGGTATCTTTTTGGTATGGGCAACGAAGTTGATGTGCACTCAGCTTTCTTTCATGGACAAGCATTGACTAACAAGAACTACCGTATTGACACAGTCAATCTCTTTCCTGCTACTCTTTTTGAGGCTTCTATGGTGGCCCAGAACCCTGGAGTGTGGATGTTTAGCTGTCAGAATCTAAACCATCTGAAGGGTAGGTCATCTTTACCCCAACTTAGCGGCTGGCTGAAAGAGTTGCATCATAGTTACTGTACTAGCAGGGGAATTATTTGGAATCAGAATCTCAAAGCAAAATATCTTTGGAATAATATGAGCTTTAAATTTGGATGTTAGTCTTAGTCCCACAGTATAAAAAAAAGGCAAAGACTGAAATGTTAATAAAATAATGACTAGTGCTTGGGAGGCTGAAAACAAGAGGATCACTACAAGTCCCAGCTGTGTAGTGAGACCCTGTAGACCTTATGCTAAATACAAAAAAGGAAAATAATAATGAGGATCCAACAGCACATTCATTTCTAGAAAAGAATAATTGACCCTGCTCTGAAAATAGAGCATTGTATGTAGTTTCTTACCTTTGTAATATTATAAAATATTATAAAAATAAGATTTGTACATTGTGTTGGAAAGTAACCTGTGGTCTTTTTTTTTTTACTTATCTGTATCAAATATAACCAACTTTGGTTTTTGTTAATGTCTGGCTACTCCATGCTTTATTGTGATAAATTCTTCCTCTATCTTCTTAACATAAGATTATAAAAAAGTTTTCTTGTTCTTGAAAAATATTTGTGGGGGACCAGGGAGACAGCTCAGTGGAGTATGTGCTTCCCTGGCAAGCCCAAGGGCCTGAGTTTGATCCCCGGTTCTGCCAAAAAAAAAAAAAAAAAAAAGAAAGAAAGAAAGAAAAATGTTTGTGATGTTGACCCCCTAAGGAAATCAGCTTTACCCCAGGTCTCCAGGTATGTGACTCTGACCTGCAGAAGTGATTACATTTTCCAAATGCGACCAGGGTCACAGAAGCCCAGCACAGTAGGTGCACCGCCAGCATGCGGAAAAGAATGTGATCGTGGTCACGCTGTTCCTTCTCCTCCATCTCACGCCACACCCTAAAATATGCCAAAACCCCTCTTCTTCCTTCATCTATCAATTTGTCTTTCTTTCTTGCATCAAGACAATTCCCAGGTTATCTCAACCCTATAGAAACTAGTACCAGATTTTGAAAACACATAAAGTCTCTTTTCCATGCCACATGTACATAAAAAGATGTATATATTTTGAAAAACTAGAATTCTGCATCAGTCATTTATTTTCAGCTGTTCATCTTACTTTATCCCTGTCTATTTCTTCCATTTTTCACCTTTCATCTCATCAGCAGTGCTTTTAGGACCACAGGATAGAGCAAGGCCAGAGCTGCTCACCAGTGCCCCCTTGTGTCGTTGCAGCTGGTCTGCAGGCCTTTTTCCAGGTTCAGAACTGTAACAAGTCCTCGTCAGAAAATGATATCCTGGGGGAAAGTGTGAGACACTACTACGTCGCTGCTGAGGAAATCATCTGGAACTACGCTCCGACCGGTAAAGACATTTTCACCAATGAAAGCTTAATAGCTCCTGAAAGGTAACTCACCCCAAGAGACTATTATTTCATTTTTTTGAGACTATTATTTCAAACCATACCCCCTCCAAAAAAAAAAAAGAAAGAAACCATAAAAAGCTGATGCAACAATTAAAATTTCAATTGGTTTCTTATAATGAATAGCTACACTGTTCATTATCTTTTAAGGTGTTTCATATGCTAGTCTGACTTTTGAGCCTATTAAAAATATGTGTTCAAATGTTATCCAATGTTTAGCAAAGTCTTAAAACATGGAATTAGAAATTGATTCATTTGTTTTTACTTCTGAAAACACTCTTATACAAGTCTGCAGCACTGAGAATATTAACAATATATAACCACCAGCTTCATCCATTTCTAGAACTTCTTTATCATCCTAAATAAAAACTCTACCCATTATTCTCATTTTATCCTTCCTCTACCCTTTGATGATCTCTATTCTACTTTACATCCTCATGAATTTGCCTCCCTTAAACAATTAATACTATTTAAGGATAAATACTGTATTATTCACTTAGCATGTTTTTAAGGTTTGCCCTGTAAGAAATGATCTCACTTGTCCAGAACAGAACAAGTTGGACCCCAGAGACAGTGAAGGCGAGGCTTGAATCCAAACTCATGCCAGAGTGGCACTGACAGGGGAGCAGGCACACTCCAATAGAGAAGCTGTGTGCTTTCATCCCTAACTCGCAGGAGACCTCTGGGAGCAGGACCTGGCATCTGGGGTTCACAGACTGTTCCAGGCAACCAAGCTCCTCTCACACCTTCTCATCCCTTTGCCCCTCTGGGTCTCTCTGTTCTTATTTTGAGCCCGTTGGCTTCCCAGGCTGTGAGAAGACTCTCTAATCTCTGGAGTGAGTCTTCATACAGCCTGCACACCCTGGTAACCCAGTCCACAGAGCAGAGCCCAAGAATAAAGGCTATTCCAGTGGTTAATGATACACGGACCAATTAAAGTATTTTACCTCTTACAGCCCATGTGGCACCTGCCAGAATTTTATTCCTCTCTAATGCTGAACAGTATTTCATCTATGTATATACTATATTACTTATTTGCATTTTAATGGACATTTAGGTTGCTTCTACCTTTTGGCTTTTGTAAAGAACGCTGCTATTGGTGTATAAATATCTGCTCTGTTCTCTGCCTTTAATTTTAGTCTCAGACTATACTGACATCTAATATACTCCTAAAGCTGGATCTCCCACCTTAAAGGTTTTTACAAATTTCAGATTTGTATTTCAAACTTCTTGAGGATAACTCCACTTGGATGAGGCTTGTCACAATGTGTCATGTCTAAGACCATTACTCCCATGGAAAATGGAGCTTCTTCCTCTCTCAGTGAATGGAGTCGTCTATCTACTCATGTGTCCAGCTAAATACCCCAGTCCAAAACCTGAGCCCTGCTCTTGATCCACCTTCCTACTCTAGTGCCTCTTTCTTCCTCACCAAATACTGCTGCATTATCGTCTAGTATCTCTGAAAACATGTGTTTCCATCTTGTTCGCCAGTGTCTCTGAAGCCACCAGCATCTTTCACTGAAAGTATAAGAACAGCTGCCTAATTGGTCTTTCTCCTGCAGATTTGCATTTTCCAAAATATTCTCCACACAACTGCCCAAGAGGTCCTCCTGAAACACTAATCTAGCTTAAAGTTCAAATTTACTGGCCTGGAATTGAGCACAAAATTATCTAAATTCTGCTGCCTGCCCCTTTCTCTCCAAGCCTCCTTCACTACTCTGCAGGCCACCATGCTTCGCTTCTGCCGTGTTTTCTAGAGCATGGCACGCTCTCTCTCTCTCTCCTCTGAGCCTTCTCACAGGCTGCTTCCTCTTTGTAATCCCCCCTCATCCCCTCCATCATCTTCCAGACTCTACTTTTCCCTTGGATAGTTTTTAGAAATCATTGCCTCCGGAAAGCACTTGTAGCTCAGGGCTCTTGCATCACCCTGCGCTTGTTGCATTTTATTACATTGTCTGGTTCACAGCAGACGCAAGGTCTATGTGGGTGAGGAGGAATCTACATGGTTTGTGGTTATTTCATCAACACATACCAGGGGCCCTAGCAAAAAAGCAAGCATCCAACACATTGTCAAATGAAAGAAGAGATGAATGTGGTGGCTTTGTGCACGTGAAATATCTTTTTGAAATTTAACTTTTTTCTGAGATGGGAAAAAATAGTACCAAATTGGTTGTGTTGTCATATGCATTTTACAACAAGAAACCTTCTAGCTACTGTATTTTCAAACATTTTGCAGTTGGATGAAAAAGCTATACTACAGAAAAATTTATCAACTGTCACAGCCCTTTTGAAAGTTCTTCACTTGGAAAAGCGAAACCTGTCAATTTTCTCCCCCTTCACAGAGCATCCAGGCCACTGTGACTAGAATTAATTGTCTGCCCCTCCTTAAGCAATTAGGGCAGAAAGCTTTAAGCCTCAGGTGATAACTCGTCTCTCATCATGGGCCAGGATTTTCCTCTTCAACTAGGGTCCTTGCTGAATACCTGCTTTCTGTTCACAACACCAACCTCAATCCTTTTTTTTTTTTTTTTTTTTTTTTTTTTTTTTTTGTGACAGTGACTCAAGGGTGTTTTTTGAACAAGGTCCTACAAGAATTGGTGGTTCTTATAAAAAGTTGGTCTACCGTGAGTATACAGATGCCTCCTTCACAAAGCAAAAGGAACGAGGCCCTGAGGAGGAGCACTTGGGCATTCTGGGTGAGTCAGTGCCACACAGACAGAGGTGCAGCTCTTGCTGCCCTCAGGGACACGCAGCCTCAGGAAGGACAGAATTTTGGGACCTGTGACAAAACCTCTGTGAAGAAATTAGGCATGTGAATAATGACACATCAATAAAAGGCACAGGCCAAGTGCTTTTCTAAATGTGAATTAACAACAGCAAATCTTCATCACTGAAAGCCTCGCTCACTTCTGATGATTGTTTTTTAGTTCAAAGAAAAGAAAAGTATGTGTGTGTGTGTGTGTGTGTGTGTGTGTGTGTGTGTGTGTGTAGAAGAGACAGACACAGAGATAGAGAGACTGAAAGACTTGGCTTAAATTGGTAACTAAGTTATTATAGTTCACTCTTCATGTAAAAATACACTCTCTTAGAAATAAAACCATAGTCTAGGCTACCATGAGACCAGCTGTATGTGTCCTGGTGGCCCAGAGGCTGCTCACACTGGGCACTTGGACAGGAGAGCATGGTGGGACATCTAGGCTATCTCTGCTTAGTTGTGTAGCTTATGTGCCTGATCTTCTCTGTAAACTGGGAATAACAGTTCCTACCTCACAAAATTATAAGGATTGAGTTATTATACGTAACACTCACAAGTACAGAGAGGAAACTCAATAAATGTCATTTTGCATATTACACAAATGTTTGTCTGCTATATCCCTATTTTATTGTATAATTGGAAATAATATTAACTGTAGTGTTGAAAAATCCCAAACACTTTAGCTGTTCACACCCAAGACAATGTAACCTCCCTTGGTTTATAGCATGCCCTGACTCCTGTGTCCTAGACAGTCCCCCTGGGCAACAGAAGACAGAGTGAGGAAAGTGTGGCCACTCCACATGGTTTTTCTTAAGTGTATAAAGTCAATTAACCAACTTTGGAAAAACACCGACCAGTTTAATTAACCTGAAGCTGGATCAAAAAGTTCTTTGCCCCATCTTGTCAAGTCAGATTACTAATGGACTGTCTAAAAATTAAAAGTTCCAATTTGCAACAAATAAGCACATCTTTCCAATGGTGCTTGTCAGGGGACACAAAGAAACTGTGCCATGTATCAACGACAGACGATGCTTCTATGTTTTTCTCTAGGCCCTGTAATATGGGGAGAGGTGGGAGACATCATCAAAGTCACCTTTCATAACAAAGGACCATTTCCCCTCAGTGTTCATCCGACTGGAGTGAGAGTCAGCAAGGACAATGAGGGCACACACTATGCCCCACATCGCAACTCCTCCAAAGGAAGTGAGTACACAACTGTCCGGCCAGTCAGCAGGGCCAGGGACACCTGCAGTGTCTCACAGGAGTTCCCAAGGGCACTGCTCATACATCATTTCAAGGCAGTACGCCAAGAAAAACCAAATAAACTCTTTACTAATTCTAATTGGTTAAAGGAGCTTTATCCTACCTTCATTGGATGATTTTTGACAATGCTAGGAAGAACTTAATTGGATTATATTAACTATATTTCTGGAGTACTATTTGTATAACTTTAATTTTTAAAGTCTTATAAGAAGGATAGATGTTTATTTTAGGATCTTTGAAAAATATTCTAAATAAAAAATAACTGAAAATATTAGACAACCATTATATTTTTGTATGATCTCTCCACATTTGTCTGTATAATATAGTAAATATTTTATATATAGTTGAGAGTACAGTCTATAAATATACTTCCCTCTATAGCTTCATAGTAGAGTTTATTCTCTTAGCATTATATTCATTTATGATGTGTTCTCAGGGGAAGTGTAAGTACAAAGAGGGACACCAATCCCAGACAGCATTTACAGGAGGCTGCCTGAGACAATCTCACCAATATGTTAATATGATACAGGAGCACAAGTAGGATTCCATTCTAGCTTAGAACAAGAAATTCAGACATGGTTTTGTTGTTCAAATGCCTGTATTAGAAGGTACACGGAATCTCTCTGTGACCTTTCTTCACAGCGGTGCCAGCTCATTCAGCCTCCTATGTGATACCCAAGGAAACCTTTACCTATGAGTGGACCATCCCCCAAGAAGTGGGGCCCACTTATAAGGACCCTTCCTGTATACCGGGGATATATTATTCTGCTGTGGATCCCACCAAAGATATATTCACTGGGCTGATTGGGCCAATGAAAATATGCAAGAAAGGGAGTTTAAATGCAAATGGAAGACAGGTAAACTCACCCAGAGAAAAATGAAAATGATTTGTCAATTTCTTTGGATTATCATAAAGAAAATTCTGGGTTTTGAGGCAGTGAGTGTCTAATATATAATTTTTGCCTTAAATTTTTCTCAGCTTTATTAGGTCTGTATTGTGCAAAGGTTTTCCTGGCAAACATAATTGTTCCTAAATGGGCTGAAAGTGAAATTGTCTACTTATGATTGTTTCAATAATAACAAATTAGACCATGACTTTTTGACCTACAAACAGAGACGCCATTATATCCTCATTGTTATTTTTATCTCTAAAAATTTTATTATGTGCCTTTAGAAGCTAAGAACTCCTTTAAAATACCCACATTTCAATGGTCCATCTTAATTCACGTGCAACATAATAACTCCTTAATATTGCCAAGTATCCAATGAATTTTCACATTTTCCTAATTGTCTTATTATAGCTTTAAGTGTTATTTCAGTCAATATCCAAATAACTACACACATTAATTTTACCTGTGTGTGAAAATTATTTTCTTGCAATTTTTCTATTGTAAGAATCATTTGTCCTGTTTTCCATGTCTAGATCTTACTTATCTCATTCCTGTGAAGTCTTTTAACCTATTTCTGTATTGTACCTCTCATGTCCCATAAGTCAGTGGCTAGAACCAAAGGTTTGATCAGATTCAGATTAGATTCTTTTCTTGACAAGTGTTTTAGTTGTGATCTTGGGTACTTCTATTACAGAATGCAGCATGAATAGCTGTCTTTCAGGTGAAGATGCTATTGGTCATTGATGACCCCTTCCTAGATTTGTGAAACCAAAAGTTATATAATAGTAACATTCTGCTTCCCCCACTCTTATTTTGCTAGCCAGAATTCTTTGATAAACAAAAATTTCCTATAATGAGCTGTGTGGCTATCTTGAAGGACATCATACAGGAAGGAAATGACATTACTTCACCGTTACCCTGTTTTTTCCAGTTTCAAACTAATGGCTCTCTTCTAGCACACTTCAGAGCCCCTTTAATCATTTCTTTTTAGATACCATTGTGCATTGCCAGACTTGAGGATGTTCACCATTCTGATAGAAGACAAAGAGTTGCTCTTTATGTTGCTTTTTATGAATGTTTATTGAGGGAACATTTCATTTCAGCTGCTTAAAAAAATCCTGTACTAGGCACAGAATTTGTCAGTAAGATGAGTCAGTTTCCTATGCTAGTAGGGTTTACATCCTAGTATATGTGCAGGAGTGGAGGAAGCAGGAGGGTGGGTGAGAAATGCCCACAAACAAAATAAAGATAACTTCAGAAAGTGACAAGTGTTTTAAACACAGAATAATGGGACAGTGACCAGAAATCCTGGTAAGGTACAAATATCTGAGACAAGATCTAAATGTCTACAAGGAAGGCAGCCTTGTAGACATCTCAGGGAAAACAAAGGGAATAGTTGGTGTCAAGATGTCACATTTTATAAAAGATACTTCAGGTAATATTTTTAATATGGACTCTTGTAGAATTTTGGCCTCTAAAATTCAAACATTTTACTGGAACATTTTTAGCTATCGGTCTCTATTATTTGTCCTGTTTTTAGTGAAGTTTTGCAATCTGAAAACTAGTGTTTTTCTTTATGTGGTGAACATTTGGCTAATACTTCTTATGATTATGTCTTCCCCTTTCTAAAGTTACACGAGGACACTTCTTATCTTTAAATCTTTTGTCTGACTTGTGGGAGCTTTCTTCAGCTCTCCGTCATTGGTTCTGTTCTCTGTAGGATATAATCTTCAGGTCTGTGCTCTAGTTGGATTGTTTTATCAGCACAGACCTGAAGGTTACATCATGTTCTTACTCTGAAAAAATTATCTTAGTGGAAAGGCATATACTTTCTAATGATTTCTCGTATGTTCTTATTCCTTAGATTGATTGGCTCTTTCTGAATGACTGAATTGTGTCCTAGACGAGATAGCATTTCTGACGATGAGGATGATGATGAGGGTGATGGTGATTGCAATGATTTTCACCAGAGGGTTGGGGGGAGAGAGTAAGAATTTTGCCCAGCTGGCTGGAGAGTGCATGAATCCAGTTCTAGCTTATTAGCAAGTTATTTCGGTGCTCAAAATGATCAGTCCTTCAACATGCTGCTCCCACCCTGTTCTGCCTTACAGGAAATTTTGGTTTTCTGAATGTGGATAGCATCTTTCCTTTTTGCAGGACATACAGAGATTTCCCTCATTTTAATATTTTTTAACGGTTTCAGTTGGTACGGGCAGTGAGGAGGGAAGAAAGAAGACACAGGCTGTCCAGGTGCAGAGAAAGACTCACATTGCTGTGCTGACTGCAAATGTACTGAGGGCAGTTTGGTCATCCACTGGAGCATTTCATAAATTGGGTTTATGAAGAGGAGCATAAGCTTTGTTCTTTTTGCTCCTTGAGCTGGCTTTTGTATAGATAGCACTGTGTGCCGTAAGTCCCTCGCCCTGTCTTCACCTCCTTGCTGTCTTGATTTACAGAAAGCTATAGCCAAGGAGTTCTATTTGTTTCCTACAGTATTTGATGAAAATGAGAGTTTATTCCTAGATGATAATATTAGAATGTTTACAACTGCTCCAGATCAAGTGAATAAGGAGGATTCTGACTTTCAAGAATCTAATAAGATGCACTGTAAGTACTGCACCTTTTCCTATAGGTACAATAAACTAATCTTTGAGGTTATTTAAATATTGTATATGAAATACTTTCAATTAAACCAGAATGCAAATAGTTTTGCTTACTGAATAATTTTTAACATATGATTAAATACAGTAATCCTGAGGGAGGCATCATCGACATATTTAATGTGTCAGTAAGTTACCCATCATTTCACTTAACTCAAAGTAATAGAACATACAATCATGCTATTAGATGGACAATCCTTAAAGAGCACCTGGGGAGCAGTCTCAGCATCTGCAGGGACTTGTGAGAAAGGCAGATTCCTTATCCTGAGCTGTGAATGGCTCAAGTCAACAACTTCTGTAGACAACCCGCTTCTATTGTGGACTGCTGATCTGTGTTGGATTGTTTTATTTAAAAAAAAAAAATATATATATATATATACACACACACACACACACACACACATATATAAAATTAGCTATCCATGTTTTGAAAATCTGTAGCATATGTATTGTTGTATGTTACCCTGTTTATATCATTTTTCTATTTGTTTTTGCTTCTATTTTTCACTCTTCAAGTTAAAATACAAATCAATAAATTTAAAAAAAATAAAAAAAGAAATGCAGGTTCTTGGATCCAACTCTGACCTACTAAACTAAATCAGAAATGTGGATAATAAGTCCCAGGAATCTGTTTAACAAAACCTCTAAGTGGTTCTGACAAAAGAACTACTGGGTTCTATACTTTTTTTCATTTATACAATAAATGAAGAAATAAAAACAAGTGCATTTTATTATTCAATGTATAAAAAGATATGATCTCCTCTCATAATTCTCACTCATAACTGCATATCAAAAATATTTGTGGGGGGGCCAGAGAGATAGCTCAGTAGAATAAGTGCTTCCCTAGCAAGTGCAAGGGCCTGAGTTCAATACCGGGTTCTTCCAAAAAAACAAATTGGGGGTCTGGAGAGCTAGCTCGGTGGTTTAAGCACCTGCCTGGCAAGTGCAAGGACCCAGGCTTGATCCCTGGTACCGCATACCAGGCTGGCCCTGTAACCCCAGGTGGCACATGCATGTAAGTCCAGTGCTAGGGAGGCTGAGATAGGAAGATCACTGTGAGTCTGAACTGTACAGTGAGACCTTATATCAAACAAATAAAATAAATATATATTTAGAAGCACTTAAAAACTACCAGTGCCCAAAACAAGCCCAGAAACTTTTATTTAATTGAAGCCTGGAGTCAGATTTATTTTTTTCTCTCTGTGTGTTTCTAAAATGTGGCTAAGCTTTAGAAATAGCAAGCTAATTTTTCAAAAATCCAACACCACTAATGTACAATGATAAAAATTACTCAAGCTAATAGAACAATCCAAAAAAACAAACAAACAAACAAACAAACAAAAAAAAAAAAAAAAACAGGGCTGGCTAGATAGCTCAGCGGATTAAAGTGCCTGCTTAGGCAGATACAGGGACTGGAGTCAATCCCGGTGAGCTGTGCTGGCTCTGCCCCCTGGAGTGCTGAGACAGTGACTCTGCCTGAGACTGGGTATGGTGACACATGCCTGTAATCCTAGGGCTTGGGAGGCTGAAAACAGGAGGCTTACTACGAGTCTGATCTGTGTAGTAAGATACTGTAGACCCCGTAATAAATACATTAAAAGAAAAATTCAAGCTTGAGCTATGATCTGATGCTATTGTGTATTAGATTTTCTTGCTTTCTTTTTTCTTTTTCTTTCTTTCTTTTTTTTTAAGCTGGCCTGATTCTAGATACATGACTCACAATCTTTAAAATGCTGTTAGTTCGGCATATTTCCATTTTGGACATATCAATCATGTTATCTTTTTGAAAGAAAGTTTCCTGAGTATATTCTTCTGGGTTATGTATGACGAGTCAAGGTTTTCAGTTAGAATAACAATTACATTCCCAGCCTATGACGTCTAGATAAAACTGTTAGTATTTGTGGACTTAGGTGTTCATAAATATGATCACTGAAAGTGCTGAGAAGAACAGCCAGAATTTGCTGGAGAACTGTGAAGCCCAGGGTGCGAGGGGCACTGGCACAGAGCCTCAGGAACCACAAAACCCGCTCTGTGCCCTGGAGCCAGGCAGGAGCTGCTCTGGGGGTCCTGCAGATAGCACAGACACTACTGGCGCATGACAGTAGGCAAGACTGGATGACTCTTGGCTTGGAAGGTCAGGAAGGCTGTCATGCACTAATACATTATATAAATCACTTTCAAATGTTATTCCCCATTTTTACAGCCATAAATGGGTTCATGTATGGGAATCAGCCTGGACTCACCATGTGCCAAGGAGATTCGGTCATTTGGCACTTGTTCAGTGCTGGAAATGAGGCTGATTTACATGGGATATACTTCTCAGGAAACACGTATCTGTCAAGGGGGGAAAGGAGAGACACAGCAAACCTCTTCCCTCAAACAAGGCTGACGTCCATCATGTACCCTGACACAAAAGGTATATTTCTTCAGCATGAATACAAGTCTCTGTTGGGTCTATTTGTGTGTCTTTTATTGAACTGGAACATGGTGGGTGATAAATTCAACCCTTTCCAAGCTTCCCAAGTGCCCTTCCTCCCTTGGAAAGGGCCAGTCAGGGATACCAGCAGTGGGAGCACATGCCAACTAGTCAGTCTTCTATTGAGTGGAGGGTGAAGGAGGGACAAGAGTGAGAAGGGTGGGATATAGTATTCTTCATTTCCATAACAGAACCCTCAAGAAGATTACCTTTTCTACTGTGCTTCTTTTAAAGATGACTGGGAAAGCAGACTAGAAAGGGACTGACTCCCATAGAGGTTCTGTATCTTCACCTTTCAGCATGTCTCTGTAGCCTGGATGTAGTGTTACCTAATGGACTGCTTGCAAATGAGTATTTTATTCTAGAACTATAGCCATGCAAATTCAGGTTATATCTGGCTCTGAATGAATAAATCAAACTAAAGTACAGAGAAGGAATTAAAAAAGAAAAAGAGAAGGAATTCCAATGAAAATATGAAAACATGCTAATTTGCCTCTACTTTATTTATTATGTGTCATTAAACACATTTAATAATTTAAGATTAACTTTGTTGCCCTTTCATTCGACACATGTAAATGCAAAGATGAACAACAGCTAAAAATGTGTCATGGAGCTGAAATTCTAATCTAAGAAGACAGACAACAAGCAACTATTTTAAAACGTGTACCAGTATGTTAAGTGATTTTAAATGCATGAGGAAAAGTCGGGCAGGGGTAGGGGCTGTAGCTCAGCAGCATAACCACCTGGTTGGCAAGTGCAAGGTCCCAAGTTCAATCCCCAATACCACAAAAAAAAAAAAAAAAAAAAAAGAAAGTAAAAGAAAAGTAGGGCAATGAAGGACTAAAGGAGTCAAGATTCTCTGAGAAGATGATAATTAAAGTGAGACCTGAATACAGTGAGAGAAGGAACCATGTGGACATTTGAGAACTATTCCAGGTAGAGAAAACACAGAGAGCAAAGGTCCTCAGGCAGGCGCACACTTGGCCAGTTCAAGGGACAGAGAAGAGGCCTATGCGCTGGAGTGAGGTGAACAGTGGTGATGTGACCAGAGGCGTAGGTAGCTAGGTCATCTGCCATCATGATGCACTCTGTGGTACAGACTCTGGGTAAGGTGGGGGACTACAGAAAGTAGTGAGAAAAAGAGTGACCTTTTTTTTTTTTTTTTTACCACTCCAGGGACTTTCGACGTTGAGTGCCTTACAACGGATCACTACACAGGTGGCATGAAACAAAAATATACTGTTAACCAATGCAAGCACCTGCTCGAGGAGTCCACTCGCTGCCAGGGAGAAAGGACCTACTATGTTGCAGCAGTGGAGGTGGAATGGGACTACTCACCACACAGGGAATGGGAGAAGGAGTTGCATCATTTACAGGAGCAAAAGTAATTCTTGAGATGCTGATTTCGTTTGTTCAGCTGAAAGTTTAGGTTTCCCTTTCAAAGAAGAATTATGCTAGCTTTTAGAAAACAAAACTGATGTGTCTTACGCCACAACAACAAAGGTCTTTCCAGGAACCTGCTCTTGTTCATTTCTGCTTTTCTCAATTTTCCCACAGGAAAACTTTCATTTTTTCTTGATTTTTTTTAAAGTCTTTCATCTTGCATTCTTTTCTATTGGATTGTTTTTCTTTCATTCTTGTGTCGTTCTCTTTTCATTGATTTTCAAACTTAACCAAAATTAAGGTCCAAATCCAGAGCTGATATATTATTTTCTTGGTCAAATATTATTGGCTTTTAAAAAAATGTGCTTGGTACAGGGTCTACGGGGTCTCACTACATAGATTGGAATGGTAGTAATCCTCCTGTGTTCAGCCTCCTAAGTGCTGGGATTAGAGGTGTGCCTCACCACACCCAGTCTCAACTGAAATCACTGTCTCAGGGTATACCGGGCGGGGGTGGGCTGGCAAGGCCTGCTGGGGATCAAACCCCAGGCACTGCGTCTGCATAAGCAGGCGCATTAGTCCACTGACCTATCTGCCCAGCCCTTATTGGCTTATTTTTGCACCAAAATTTTATATTTAACTTAAGCAGTAATTTCACAACCCTAAAACTTTCATATTTAAAATGTGTGACAGCAGTACAGCTGTACTTTTCTTAAAAACTTGTAAAAAAAATATGGTTGAACAACATGTGCATTGTGGAAAAGTAAAAATAAATTCAGGGGGTCAGGGAGATAGCTCAGTAGATTAAATGCCTACCTGGCAAGTGCAGGGTCCTGAGTTCAATTCCCAGTACCGCGAAGAAGAAATAAAGGAAAAAGAAAAGAAACAGTTCAGTATGAATACATGTAAGTAGAAGATGGGTCACTGGAGCTTCAAAAACATCCATTCAGAGGGTATCATCCTACACTTTCAGTTAGTACTTTTATACTTTCCCAAGCACTTCTGCCTCTATCATCCCACTCACATCATGTGACCTCACGGATAGGACCAGGGGAGGGGGGCTCCAGAAGCACGTGACTGGTGACCTACATAGTTAGGCACGTTGCAGGGCAGTTTGATGGTGGCAGTGGAGTGCAATTTGTAGGGTAAACAGGTTAAAGTTTACCCCTGTAATTGGGGCATAATGGTTGAAAGGCTACAGGAGCCTTTGGAGTCAATGAAAATTTTCAGTGGGAGGAGTTTCAGTGGGAAAATCTACCACTTCAGTGCCTACTGCAGTAACCAAAGGATATATCATTGATTGGATCTGGACCCATCCCATTTTAAAGGAAACCTTAGAGAGGATCTGATCGACAGACTCCAGCGGGCAACTGCAAGTTACGTCATCCTAGCCAGTGGCACTAAGGGATAACTCGGGTGGAGTCACTCAGATACCAGGCACCTTTTCAACCACCCCTGTCTAGTTTTACAGTCTTTATTTATTTTTTTTTTTCTTAATTGGAGTGGAAAGTGATTAAACAGTAACCACAGTTATTCTAAAAAAATTGGGATTTTTAATTCAAAAATTAAAACTTAAAATTTAGGCTTCTATTTTCATCAAACCAAATACTAAACTGATGGCTTTTTTTTTTTTTTTTTTTTTAAGCGCTTCAAATGTATTTTTGGACAAGGGAGAGTTTTACATAGGCTCCAAGTACAAGAAAGTGATATATCAGCAATACACGGACAACACATTCACAGTGCGGGTAGAAAGAAAAGCGGAAGAACAACACCTGGGAATTCTAGGTAAGTTAACGGCACCTCAATAGCCAGTATGGGCTGAGGCAGGCTGCTTCAAATAACAACAGTCAGCGCCTCCCTGTGGGCTTCCTTTCACTAAAATCATACTTTAAAAAGCAGTTCTTCAATAAATGTGAGAATCTTAGACCAGCAATGGTGATGTTAATCTGTAATCCCAGCATGCTGGAGGCTGAGACAGGAAGATTACAAATTCAAGCCCAGACTGCGCAGCTTAGTGTTTGAGCAAGGCCCTGTCTCAAGACTTAAAAAAGTAAAAATGACGAGGGCTGGGGACATAATTCAGTGCAGAAGTCCTGAGTTGAATCCTAAGTAACACACACATAAAAAGAAAAAAAAAAACTTTATTAAAGAAATGATTAATAAATATATTACTTATCTATCAGCTATGAAATTATATTTGGTGTTTATCAAATTGATTCCTGTAATTTTGTTTGAAGTTTCAGTGAACCACTTCCTAGTGAACTTCTTGACCAAACTCCCCATTATGTCATTCCACCAAAGTGACAACAAAAAATAACTTTTAAAATCAAGATCTAAATGATCAATGACAAGATTATGTATGTTTTATATTTTATATAATAGTACATGTATATGAAACAGTGTTGCACAGAGGCAAAGGGAAAGCTGCCTTCACTTGTTCCTGAACCACTTTAAGAATATCTCATTTGTCTTGGGAATTTTCTGGAAAATCCTCAGGTGCAGGAGGCACCCCTCCCCCACCCCCCTGTTGCAAGGTGATCAGAGTTTCTAATGGGCTTGGTTATCTTGTACAATAAGACACCAAAGAGAAAGAGACATTGCTGTAGGGAAGCTAAGACTTGCTAGCAGGCAGAACCAAGAGGTAGCCCTGTCCTGCAGGAGACTTGCCGGCCAGTCTTCTCCTGGCACCCAGAATGACAGATACACTGCAGTCTCCACACTTACAGGGAGCTGACTCCTGTGTTTTTATCCCAAGTCTTCTGGAACCATCCATGCAACACAACAGCACAAAGCTATGGGGAAAGAGACTCTTGAATTCATGCTGAGAAAGCTACCTGGTCTTTGACTTTATTACTAAGAAGTTTAATATGACAGATAAACAAGCCACTTTCTTTTTCACCATTCTCAGGTCCTCAACTTTATGCAGATGTTGGAGACAAAATTAATATTGTCTTTAAAAACATGGCAACAAGGCCCTACTCAATACATGCCCATGGGGTGAAAACGGAGGGTTCAACGGTTACTCCAACATTTCCAGGTACTGGTGGAGGAAGGGTCTTAACTTTGTGGCCTTTCCACAAATGACTGATTTCACAGAAATATTCCTTCCAAACAAGTGTGACTTGAGGAAGGGAAGAGGGAGGTGGTAGGTGTGGAGTTACAGGGTCTGTGTGTTCATGTGTGTAGTACAACCCCATATCACATGCACCGGAAATCTGGGAACTCTGGAAGCCTGAGGCAGGAGGGTCACAAGCTTGAGTCCAGCCTAGGCAACATAGTGACTGTGTCGAATTTAAAACAACAACAACAACAACAACAAAACTGAGACTATTGTTCAGAGAAAGAGGCAGACAGAGACACAGACAGTCTATAGGAGAACTCTAAGGGAAAAAACAGGGCAGCCACAAATATCCAGAGGTGAATCAGGGAGAGGCTCCTGCATGACTGGCCACAACACATCTCAGAGAGAATCTAATACTCCACATGGGGCTGTGCTTGCAAACTAGCATCCCAGAGGTCCAGGGAGCTAAGATTGCCTGTATCTAGTCATGTCTGGCCCATCCTATGTGCTCAATGAATTTTTATTTAACACAGAACGGAAGCTGTGTGGGTTGTGTTTCTTTAATCAGAACTGTATTTTTTAAAAATTAATTGTACAGTTGGCTTCTAGAAAAGGACCATTTTCAGTGACTTAGTTCTCAAATATGTCAATTGAGAATAACTTTATTGAAAGTTTAGGGGAATAGAAATACAAGTCCCCATGCTCTTCTAAGAAGGTAATTTAATCTCTTGAGGAAAATAAATAAAATCACAATGCTGAGAAGTAAACAATGCTATAAAAGAAATTCACAGGGAGGAAGGGAGTGGAGTAGAGTGGAGAAACGCAGGACGACCTTAGGTAGGGCAGACAGCAAAGGTTGGAGCAAGGTGTCAACACAGGTCTCTAGGGAAGGAAACTGGAAGCACCAAGTCCTTGAGATAAGCGCAGCCTGACATGTCTGAGAAACAGCAAGCACACAAGGAAGTGTTTTACTAAATGCGACACAGGGAAAGCAGGGGTCAGGTTGAGCAGCAAAGACCCAGATTTCGGTTTTTATTCTAATCACCTGATGATTTGGGCTGAAAGGTGATGATCTGGTGACCCGTTTATAAGAGAGTTTTCTAGATAATGTGCAGATATGTGACTGCTGTGTGGAGCAAGGGTAGCCTCAGTAACCTAGTGCAACACCCTGAGGAACCAAAAACTTACCCTGTTCCAACAGTGAACTACTTACTACAACAATCTGAGGTTTTTTTAATTACCCAAATTCAGGGCCCGGGAGATGGCTCAGTAGAATAAGTGCTTCCCTGACAAGTGCAAGGGCCTGAGTTCAATCCCTGGTTCGGCCAAAAATAAATAACACAAATTATTAAGATTAAAGGTGGTACTAAAAAGACCTGCTGACAAACTGACCACTAGGAAATGTGAAGGAACAGAGAAGCCTTGGATGAGCCCGAGGTTTAGGGCACTGTCCACTGGTGGAAGAGCAGGGTGGGAAGGACAGCAGAGAAGGGAATATAAGTTCACAGCTTGCAGTTATAAGTAAAAGCAGAGATGGAAAGATGATACATTCTGGTAGTAGATCAACCAAAATGTTAAATATTTTGCTTAAAGAGTAAAAACATGAGAACAGCTGAGAACGAGAGCTTGAGGAAGATGGGAGTCTGTTACATCCCTCCTGTGCTGCTTGACTCTCTAGTCAAGATTTGTCACTGCTGAGTTGGTCTGAGAGTGATATTTACAAATGTAATATACGAGACCTGCATACACATCTCTGCCCCTACACAGACAGAGATGACTACAGGGAAGATGCCAGTCAGCTGAGGACACCTTGTGGGTGAAGAAGGAAGTATAATATGAAAACATGCTTCAAGCTTAGAAATGATTGGTATGCAAAGTTTCTTCAAATTTTGGAATGGCCATCTCTAGGCTTTGTGGTATGGCAGGTACAACATAACCAGCTAATTCTAGTGTGTGCAGGCACCACACACACACACACACACACACCCCAAATGTTTAACATTTAACTAAATTCTTGAAGTTTGAAAATAAATTATTTTTCTTAAATTACTCTGACATTTCTAGTTCATGGGTCACATTATTAAGGTTAAATAGGAGCCAAATATAACCAGGTATGTTAATACTTGATTTATCCAGGGGAAACTCGCACTTACATATGGCAAATCCCAGAAAGATCCGGTGCTGGACCAGAGGATTTGGCTTGTATCCCATGGGTTTACTATTCAACTGTGGATCAAGTTAAGGTAAACTTTAAATCATTTGCGTTTTGTGACAGCTACCAAAGTAAACACACAATTGAAGGAAGACGAGGTTAGAGTTTTCCTGTGCTTCAACTCTTGTTAAAATTCCAGGAAAGCTACTCTGCAATTTCTTTCTTCTTTTTATTTTTGAAGAACCAGGGATTGAACTCAGGCCCTTAAGCTTGACAGGGAAGTGCTTATTCCACTGAGCCATCTCCCTGGCCCTCTCTTTCATTTTTTTTTAGCTTGCTTACTGTTGAAGATAGTTATAACTGTCTTATGGGTACTGATTATAGATAACACTTAGAGCAATTAAGTATAGATGTAATTTTTATTTCCTTTTTGATATGAAAATGTTGAACTCAAAGAACTGAGGCACATGGTTTTAGAGTTTATTACATGATTTTAAAGAAAGCTGATCATAGAACTGAAGCTATTATTTGATGGAATATTTCATAACCAAAAATAAGTTAAAAAAAAAAGTCAATAACCACAAATAGAAGTAATGCTCAGACTTCTGTAGAATTAAATCTCTAGTCTCTCTTTTGGGTTCTCATCCTGTTCATACACATATTGGGCAACTCCATCAGCAGTTGCCACAGACTTAGTAACTGTAAAGTAGATACTGGGATCTTCTGCTTCCACCTGTACTTCCTGTTATAATAAACAGCATCACAAGGAACAAATCCCATTTGCTTAAGGAGAACTCTGAATTAATGAGCCCCTGCTTCCTCTTCACTTTCCCAAGCAGTTATGCTACCTATAGCTCAATCCATTCCTTCTTTCCACCCACACAGTTCAGGTTCTTGAATCTGCCTCAGCTACTGTCATGGCTCTTCCAAGACTTTTCTACTTCCTCAGAATGACTGCATTAAAATGTAATTTTTCTGTCCCATTTTTCAATGTCTATGACATATAAGATGAAATCTGCAAGTTCTAATATATCTCAAACACTTCATAGACCTATGTATCATCAATGACAGGCATCCAAGCGAAAACTCTTCATAAGTCTGAGTCAACTACGACCTTCCTCCTCTGTGTCTAAAAGCATCTTTTGTAACTCCCTTGCTCCACTGTAAGTAATAGTTTTATTTTGTTTGGTTTTGAGACAGGCTCACAATGTAGTCCAGGCTGGTCTTCAACTCAGTTCCTCTATTTCTTCTTTTTCTATTCCTGTTTTCCCTAGAGGGCAAGGACCTTGTTTTACTTGATGGGAGTTAAAGTGACTGGCACAATGCTTACGTAGTACAGTTTCATGAGTTCATGGAGTATATGTAATAAATAAAGCAATGCTCTTTGGGGCTCTTTTAAAGCAGTGCTCATTACCTAAGCCAGTTTTCGCACTCTGTATGTTTCCCTTACACATCACCCATCTGCACTCCTCAGCCCTGTTCCACCTTAACAGAGTAAGAACTTAAACTGCCAGCATCACACAGGCCCAAGTCAACTGCTTAAATCAGCCCCTCCAAATTCTTGCCATCAGGGGTGATGCAGTCCTGGTGCTCTGAGATCTTGCCCTACACTGCAAGGATGATTTAGGTATTTGCTTGCTTCCAGGACCTCTACAGTGGATTGATTGGCACACTGATTGTCTGTCGGAAACATCACATGACAGTATTTAATCCTCAAAAGAAGCGGGAATTTTCCCTTTTGTTTCTAGTATTTGATGAGAATGAATCTTGGTACTTAGATGAAAACATCAAAACATACTCCGAGCATCCTGAGAAAGTAAACAAAGAAAATGATGAATTCATAGAAAGCAATAAAATGCATGGTATGATAAATGATTCTAAAATTATTTTTCTTTTAAGTAAAATTTATTAGACTACTTGTTCATTTCAAGTTTTCCCTCACTTTGTGAAGCAGAATCCTGTTCAAAAGTGAACTCTGAGACAAATTGGTAAATCACTTACCAATTTGTCTCCCTCTTTTAAATAAATTGACTTAGGTTTTAAGCCTTCCAGTACAAACTGACTAGAAAGCAGGGTGTGACATCAGTGACCTCCAGAATATTCATTTCCCCCATGTGTAGCAAAATAAGCTGTATTGCATCAAAAAGCCTCCTTATATGAACTTAATTATATTTCTGGGAAGTAAGTTTTTGGCTAAACTATCCTGAAAGGTGATATGAGATCATGCTGCTTTTTCCAGCTATCAATGGAAGAATGTTTGGAAACTTGCAAGGCCTCACAATGCATGCAGGGGACAAGGTCAACTGGTACCTGTTAGGCATGGGCAATGAAGTGGACCTGCATTCTGTGCATTTTCATGGCCACAGCTTCCAATACAAGGTAAGAGCTATCCACAGAATCATTCTTGCTGTGGTTCTACGTGTTTTAATATGAAGAAAATATTTCCTCAGATACACTTATGAAAAATTGAAAGCTTCAAAGATTAGAGGGCACAGAAATTTTAACTAACATTCCAGCCTTGTTATGCCAAGGGTTTTTTGGATTTTCTTCTTTACTGGATTTTAATGGAGCTCTGCTGACACATTTCAAGTAAGAGATTTGAGTGGAACTGCTAACAGGGAGGGTAGGAGTATCCATGTAACGATGAACCAGATGGCTAACATCAGGACAAGACTTGAGGATAACTTGTGCCCTGCCTATTCTAGGTTGGGTATCTTAAGTGGCCTGAGGTAAGCGAGATCATCAGTTAAGTGTTAAGAAACTGACCTCCTGGCTCTCAGTCCTGCTCCAGTTCTTGACCCTGTGCTGATTTCAGTAGAAATCAATGGCTCTTTTGGAAATGCTTTTTCAAGTTAATGTAGAAAATTAAGCTACCTAAAAAGCACACTGCAGAAGTTCATTTTAAAGTGCGCATTTTGTTCTATAGCAGTATATTCTCAGAGAACTTTCAATATGATGCCTGTGGAAGTCCATCCAGGACCTGTCTCTAGCTGAGACTCTGCCTAAGTGGCCCTTGTGCCGACCCCCACCATGGGCCTCACTTACTGCTCCCTTCATTCTCTCTGCTCCATAGTTTCACAGACCAGACAGCGTAGGATCTGAAAGGGCGAGGTATAGATGAAGGGGAGTTAGATTAGTTCCTCCACATAGCTCAAGTGCTCCAGCAAAGAGACAAACCACAGTCACAGTGCAGAAGGCCACGAGTAGTGCCGAGTAGTCACTCATCACACCTTCCATCCTTTATGCTCACTAGGTCACAGTCACAGTACTGAGGCCTTAGGTGAAAATCATGGACCAGGACCACTAATCTGTTTGTATTAAACAGGAATGTGCAGACTCATTAAAATGCACTCATTAAAAAAAAACAAAAAACAAAACAAAACAAAAAAAACCACCAATTTTTCTAATATCCCTGAGCTGGTAAGTCAAAGAAGGATTATTTGGGTGAACTTCTATCAATATTTTATGTCATTTTTCTAATTTAAGCACGGGGGCATTTATCGTTCTGATGTCTTTGATGTTTTCCCTGGAACATTCCAAACCCTTGAAATGTTGCCAACAACACCTGGAATTTGGTTACTCCACTGCCATGTGACTGACCACATTCACGCTGGGATGGAAACCACCTACACTGTTCTGCCAAGTGAAGGTGAATATACAGTCAGTGATTCTAGGACTCACGTATTATGAATATAAGTCAGATGCCATGTTGCCTAAGTATCTTCCCCAACATGAAACATCTGTGAATCTGTTGTACTTTCTTCCCTTTACCTCCTTTTTCTGTTCAGCAGTGAGGGGTACCACTTACTTCCTAAGAGCTGGTACTCAGAACAGAACCAGCAGTCTTTAAGCTAGTACAGATAGCACTTTGATGCGGTATAAACATAACTACTCGATATGAAAAGTAGCCACAGTATTTACTGAGCAACAAACCACAACTTCCAACATGTGTTTAGAATTTGATTTCTTTGTTAACAGAAAATTCTTTTTTTTTTTTTTTTTTCTGGGCAGCAGCTCATTTGTAATAGAAACTAAGGTCAATCCCAAACAACCATATCATCTCAAACCAATATATTTTTGACAATCAAGCAGAGTAGCATCTTTCTATGGTTTTAGGGAAAAAGGAAGACATTAATTACTGTTTGGGATACAGCCAGGAAAAATAAATTTAAATTCCCTGGTCCCCAATATCTGCAACAGTCCCCCACAAGAACATGTACATGAACACACATACATGTACACACACATACTCTAAAAAATACAGGAAAATGAAGAGCCTCTTTATAGATCACGTATAAAGAATGAAATAGTGAAATTCCTGCCTTGTAGATAGATGTAGGTCTTCCCCAAGTTTCTGAGTTCAGAAATGTTGGAAATGGAAATGGCCAATCCAACACGAAAGTTATATACAGAAAACCAGCTGTTTCCTTATCAAAATGAGGAAATGTATAAATGGAAGAAAATACACACATAAATATATTTCAAAAGTTTAAAAAATCTCTCAAAGATAGATTCTTAGAGCAAATGAAGTATAATTTCTGCTCCTGGATCTTAAAATTAAATTTTTTGTTATGAAAAACTATCTCCATTATAGCCCTTTGTATTACAAAGAGTAGTTTCTAAGTCAAAGACTAGAAAAGGCAAATCACAAAGTTTAACATGTTCCCTTCCCACCAGCACTACATACATCACTGTCCTGCTGGATGGTTTGCACTAAATGATGCAACTGCCCCATGCTACCTGACAGAACAGTAAAGTAGGTACCACCAGTGCTTCAGAGCTCCCTACCAGCAGCATGATATATGAATTATGGCCCCACTGCAAATGTCATAAAGCCAGGAACTTGACTAATGTGAACAATCAAAAAGCTCAGAATGAAAACTACAAATAGTCTTTGAAGGACACTAGCTTGCAGGTAAACCACACAGAAGCATGCTCAGGAGCACAGAGGCACTGGGAAACTCATGTGGCATGCAGAGGATAATGCTACAGGTGAAGCCCACACACAGGCACTGAAGACTTGCACTGTGTACACAGCTGGAGGAGAGGGAGACGACTGCTGGCGTAAGAGGGACTACTTTAAAGATGTACAGAAAATCTGTGGCACAAATAGCAAATGTGAAGGAAAACACTCTTTAGGAAAAATTACCTATAATCCTGGCACTTTGAAAAACAGAACTTTAAATTTAAACCCAGCCAGGGCAGCTTAGCAAGACCCTGTCTCAAAAGTTTTAAAAGAGTGGAGGATGTAGCTTGGTAAGAAGGCTGGGGTATCAAGTGTCAGTACAAATCAATAAATAATAAAGAAAATTTAAGAGAAATTTTTTACCAAGAGGAAACCTATTGTTCAGGGCTGTAATATGCAGTCATGGACAAAAGATAGTTGTGCCTATTCACAAAAAAATAGGGAGTCAAGTGAATCGGTCTGAATTAGCTTTGTCAAAGGTGGATAAAGCTTTGAGAAAATCTACATTAACTCTGACTCTTAGAAAAATGCCTGCCATCCATGACACAGACAAAAAAGAGCATGAGGGAAAAAGAAATCTTGTGATTTATCAGCCAGGCTGTAGCTGCCTCCAGGAGGAAAGCAAAAGCCAAGTTAAGAACAGAAAAGAATGGTAGGTATCTTCTAACACTTAATGTTTTGTTCCCCACTACATATATAAAACCAATCATAAAACTGACTTTGGCAAATGTGAAGAGTACATGTCCAACCTGTGATTTTTCTATGACAGTCAAGTAACCTCTTAGATACCAGTTACAGAAAGAAATGCCTGTTTGGCTTTAAATCTCTTATAGGTGGGGACTACACCTTTGTAGTTCTAGTTAAGTGCCCAAGTCTACTGCAGTATTCTTTTTGGTGATAATAATATTAACTCAATGAAGTAAAATTCTTAAAATTACTTTGATTCTTGGAGAAAAGCTGCAGGAGTTAGATGAGTTCTCAAAAGCCCTTCATTCAGGCTGGCCAGACATTAACTGCTACACAGCCACAGCTGCTTTCTCGTCCTCTCCCCTTCTTTCCCACTCTTCCTGATGAACACACTTGTGTCTGTGTGTGCGGCTACGCATACCCAGGTTCCTTAAAAAAGACAATACTCTATTACATAACATTAATGTAATAATCAGAATCAAGAAACTAAAAAATGATTAAAAACTACAAATGTTAGGCCGGCCCAATAGCTCAGCAGACTAAAGCGCCTGCTTAGGCAGAGCACAGTGGCCAGATTCCCAGTGTGCCATGCCAGCCCCATCCTCAGGGTGCGCTGAGACAGCAACTGAGACTGGACATGGCAGCACATCTGGGAGGCCGAAAACAGAAGGATCACTACAAGTGTGATCTGTTTAGTGAGACCCTGTCCTAAACACATTAAAAAACAAAAAAACACTTTTTCTGATTTCACCAATCATCCTTTAAAAGAAACAGTTCTTGTTTGTTTTACTGTAATTAGGACTGAACCCAGGGCCTTCTCACTGAGCTTGTCTCCTGCTTTTACTTTTTTGTGACAGTCTTGCTAAGTTGCCCTGGCAGAGCGGGAACTTGCTATCCTCCTGCCTCACACTCCCAGAGTGCCAGGGTTACTGGGGTGCACCATGATGCCTGGTAGTACCTTGTCTTGTCTTTCACACATATGAAGAATGCAGGGCAGTCACTTTATGGAAGGTTCTTCAATCTGAGTTTTTTTCTAAAGTTTCCTCATGATTAGGCTCAGGATATATATTTTTGGCAAGACTATCAGAAGCGATCTATTTTTCTCAAGTGCCCTATGTAAGGAGGCACAAGAGTGATTTTTTTTCAAAAATGATCAATCCTGAGCTTTTGTAATAGTGGTAGATGACAGGTTCATCCACTGTAAATTTACTCTTTATCCTGTTATAATTAATGTGAATTTTAGAAATAATTTTTCTTTAAAGCATTAGAATAAGAGATTTTTAAACATATGAAAAATAGAAAAATAAACTAAGAATGATTAAACAAAATAGCACTTGAAAATCAGCCATACATTTAACACACAATTTACTAAATCTTTAAACCATATGAAATACATTACTTTAAATAATGGTCTTAAAATTTTTTTTTCTATAGAGACCAAGTCTGGATGAAAGAAAGAAATTGGTGATAAGTGGGAAAAAAAGATAAAACAATGTGTGAGTGTTCAATGGAATGTTTACTTTGGAACAGCTATAAACATTAAAAACAAGACTGGAAATAGCTCTGTGCATTTGTAGGGGGAATGCTGTTACTTTTTGAAGATGAAAATATATCACATCATTATGTAATAGGTAACACAAGTGAGTTACATAGGCCACTGATTAGGGACACTAGAAAAGAAGCATTTAAAAAAATAATCTATGACAAGATGTCCTGATGGTCTTCAAAGGGTCATACTGAGATTTATCAAATGTCTCCAGCCATCACCTTCCCATCAGTCCCTCTAACATCCTCTAGACACACCTAATGAACCCGTGGGCAGGGGCATGAAATTAAAAGCAAAACAAAAATATGCCACTCTTGAGTTTTGAACTCTTGAAAACATGGTAAAAAGCATTGCATCTGGAACTGGAGAAAGGCACAGATAAGAAACAATGCTTTTATATTATGTTGTACTAAAAACAAAAATTAAGATAATAAAATAATAAATTAACAATTTGCTACTGGAGGGAAAGGGAGATAGGCTCAGTGGAATAAGTGCTTGCCTGATAAGTGTAAGGTTGAGTTCAATCCCTGGTACTACCAAAAAAAAAAAAAAGAATTTGCTATCAGGAGAAAGACCTGTTGTGTCAGACACTAGGTAATTAAAAGTTTTCCCCAGCTTTAACTGGATTCAACAGACATTTCACTGAGCAGAACTTGGACTCAAAATTGTTCAACAAGAAGTTAAAAAGGAAGACATCGTGAATATCATAATACAGTTCTTTATTTTCACATATACTCTAGTTGAAAGGCCAACAGTACATATCAGCAGGAACTGGCAAAAAGGGTATGGGTGAAAGAAAATATGCATTCAACAAATTAGATTAACAGCCAAGATACATTCAGCTTTGTAAACTTCTGCTTCACTGGATTCTGTGAAACACAGTATTAGTTTTTAAAGTAACAAGAAAACAATATTTAGATCTTCTACTGTAGCAAAACATTTACATCTTTCTCAAAGAGAATCATTTAAAAAGAAAAGTAACCCAGTAGATAAATCTGGAAAAATCAAGAAGATAAAATTCTGGACCCTTGGAGAAGTTCCCTAATAATGTTCCAGGATGAAAATGAGTCAAAGGTGTTCCTTGGAATAAAAGTCAGTATTTGCCTATAAAAACACAGCGTTTCTTTGAGGAAGTCTTCTATCTTGAAGTATTTTTTCTTTTTTTATATTCTATACAATTAAGTGGGTTCAGGCTCCACTTATGAAATCAAGAGTTACCACTACTCAGAATAAGATGAGCATCTTGAAATCATGTATTTAAAAAAAAAAAAAAATCACTGGCTTGTTTCTTTACCTGGTACTGAGTTTCTTAAAATTCAGTTTCATATTCTATTGTGGTGTTTTTCAAATTGCACCATCATGCCAATGACTTCTTTCGACTACAGTAAAGAAGATAAGGCAAGAAAAATGCTGCAGTGCCATCTTCTGGAAGGACACTCAAGAAATCTCTTAATTCTAGGTCCACAGCCACAATTGACAGTGTTTCTGTTTATGGGAAAGAAAACCTAGGTTACAATTGAAAATCTTTCATACAAATTTTCATTTTAGTCCATCAATTAAAAGCTAATTCAGACAATAAAGTGTTAGAACTAAGAAAAAATAGCCTCTTCAATCCAGATGACCATGTTAATAGCTTAATGTATCTCTTCTATAATCCTGTAACATTTATTGTATTGTACTGGAGTTACTATTTCACTGCTGGGATTGCTACATTCTCTCAAAATTATATACCCATCTGAATACTTTTTAGTGTCAGGACTACACTGAAGCTAATACACTGACTGTTCACCAGGTGAACAGAAACTATTAACTGATAGATAACTGGTTCCATTTATTGCAAAATTTTCATGTTATTAATAAGGACAAATCTAGTTTCAGGACTATTACCTTTTCTTCTAAACTGTAAAAGGTGGTCTAATAAATATTTTTGATGTTAAGGAATTTTTCTAGTATTTTTGTAAAAATGATATTATTATTCCTTAAGAGATACATGCTTTCCCAGGAAGAGAAGGGTGACACCTGAGAACATTCCCAGTGAGCATTTGGTCTTACAGCTCTGTCCTCACTTTACTCCCTGTATGATCCTTGTGTCCTCACCCCTTATTTATTTGCTGAGTCATGTCTAACATGCAACGATCTGCACAAAGGAATGACCGTCCTATTCAAAAATTCATGAATAAAGCAGCAATGATTATTAAAAAGATCTCTAGCTCTGGCATAAGACCAATGTGGGAAGGGATCCAGACACTACAACATACTAGGTGAGTAAGATAAGAAAATCATTTCAGCCAGTCTTGGTGCTACATTCAGGAGGATGAAACAGGAGAACAACTGAGTTCAGGGTCAGCCTAGGCTACATAATAAGTTCAAGGCCACCCTGAACTACACAGTAAAACCCTGTCTCGAAAACACCAAAAGAGGGCTGGCCAAATGACTCAGCAGATTAAAGCACTTGCAAGCAGGCGCAGAGGGTGCCCCAAGATGGCAGTTGAGACTGGGCGTGGTGGTGTGCTCTTAGGAGGCTGTAAGCAGGAGGATCACTACAAATCCAATCTAGTAGTGAGACCCTGAACACCCTGTAGACCCTTCCCTAAAATACAGGAAAAAAAAGAAAAATTATTTCAAATTCAAAATCCTATTTGTCCATCTATAATGTATTGGCTCATCTGCTAGTTTCCACAGTTCTTGTGAAAATTAAAATATGAAGTACGGGGCTAGCCAGATCTTAGCTCAGCAGACTAAAGCACCTCCTTAGGCAGGACACAGTAGCTGGGATTTGATCCCCAGCATGCTGTGCTGGCCTCATCCCCTGGGTGCATTGAGACAGTGATTGAGACTGGGCGTGGTGGTACGCCTGTAATCCCAGTGCTTGGAAGGCTGAAAACAGGAGGACCATTATGAGCCAAATCTACATAGTGAGATGCTATAGACCCTGTCCTAAATACAGAAGAAGAAGAAGAAAAAAAAAAGTATATCTATCTGACATATAAGGAGACTTTAAAATAAAACAAACTACTACCTAGTTTACAAAATGTGTGTAAAACCATGATTTACTCTCGAGTACACTTACCTAAATGTGGATCCTTAGATAGTACCATGAATATAAAGAAATTGACTTCGGGGGCTAGTGCTGAATATTTAAGAGTCAATAAGAAATCTCACCACTACCCAATTCTCTTTTTCCCAAAAAGGAGGGCTACTACAGGTTATATGAGAAAAAGGCCAATATGTTATATCTGTATTTTAAAATTTGATACAGTACTTTTGTGCATTTTTTAATTTAATTTCTTCAACAATCATTTGAGATTTTGATTTTTTTTCCTTTTGGATTTTAATTATGTACATAAATAGTGACATGAGAACAAGGTGTTCTAAGGTTTGTACACTATCTCTAGGTGAAAGGATTTCAGATTAGTCCACCTGCAGAATGGCATCACCCAAGATAACAGAAAGGCCTAGTATAAATTTTCCTGAAGAAAAAAGCCAGTTTTCCACATTCAGTTCTGCCCTCTCTGCCACTTTTCTGTAGAAATATTGACTTACTGTCTGGAGCTTCCAGTGTTTCCTACAACTGATTAAAATGGGCAGAGCACAGAGTTTTCTACTTATTTCCATGTGAACTCTTCCCATTCCCTGGCTTCTGGAAGTTCTCTTTCCATAAATCTTTCAGGACTGTGTATCCTCACACACTCCAGTGATACAACTTCTCCCCACTGGCCTGGATGAACGAGATAGCTTGTCGTGGGTAACAGATGGAGGCCACTAATCCCATGAAACCAGGAAGATACTCCAGCTTCTTTATTTTTGTACCTGTAGTGAAAAAACAACTAAACCAATAACACCGAGTCTTGGGAAAAAACCCAGGGGAGCATTTCAGAGATATTCATAGCTGTCTAACCCCCCTGAACTGAACTTCGCATCCTGGGTTTAGTTTGGGAGTATATTTCCTGACACCAATTTGCATGTGGCTCACAGTGATGCCAGTGCTGTGAGATGCCTTTTTCAAGCTGGGTCCTTTGCTTCTCTGGGTATTTAGACTGACCCTCTGGCAGAGTAAAGTGACAGCTCATCAGCCTTCATGGAGTTTTATGAGGCGAATCCTTTCTGGGCGCAGCACAGATTCTGAAGGTGAGCAAGCTCGGCTGGCCAGGCCCACAGATTTGTACCTTAAACATGTCTCTGGCAGTGGCCTCATTGATTTAATCTATGCTCCATCCTATAGTAGTAGGTAATGTGTTTGATTTATAGTTGGGAAAGTTAAGGCTAAGAAAAGGTTTTAATTTACCTATTCATTTATCAGCTACCCAAATCTGGAAGTTAACCAAATATGTAAGTTTAAAACTGCCTACCATGCCTACAAATTATTTATCAATTGATAAAAATAGGTATGTCTGGCTGGTGAGATTTAAAATGGATTTTTAAATCTTATTTTTGGAATTTACCATATTGTTTTAACTTGTTTAATAACACAGTTCATTATTACAATAGGAGTAACAAACACTTCTTTTAAACAAATAAACCATCCACTAACCCTCTTCACATTAGTGCAGTGGTTCTCAGCTAAGGCAATTTTTTCCCTAGGGAACATCTGGAAACATTTTTGTCGTAACTTGGGCAGTGCTACTAGCTAGCAGGAATCAAAGATGCCATTTAACATTGTAAAACAGCAAACTTCCCCATACATGGATAGTTTTTCAACTGTCAAACTGCAAAGGTGAAGAAATGTATTAAGGACTTAAGAAGTCCAAGTTCCTAAATGTATTTTATGTTCCTAACCACCACCTCTCCAACCCTTTCTTTTTGTGCAACATTTCACTCACGAGTGAGTCCTGAGCATCTCATTAACTCAAGCAAATTTAAAAAACTGGCTGTCCCACGTATGCCAGCAAGTGGCAGGCCTGGAACATAGTTCTAACTCTCGAGGCTCCCACCCTGGGCTCTTCTCCAAATGTACTATAGTTACTAATGGGATGATCTTTGAGAGATGGAACTCAAGTTCTTCAATGGCCACAGGCTCTGTTTAATATTTAAAACCCTATTACCTCAACTGGAAAATACAATCCATCCAACATTGCCAATTTCTAACATGTTACATGTGCTGAAATGAACGTAACCATGCCAACAATTGCTAGCAATATTAACAAACAAGGCCAGGCATGGTGGTGCATACCTGTAATACCAGGAGGCTGAGGCAGTAGGATCGTTTCTAGTTCAAGACCAGCCTGACTTACTAAGTGAACTTAAGGCCAGCCTGAACTGCACAGTGAGACCCTGTTTCAAAAAGACAAACAAAATAACATAAAACAGATATATAGATTGGTAAAGGAGGGCTGGGGATACAGCTCAGCAGCACAGCGGCTGTCTGTCAAGTGTGAGATTGTGAGTTCCCCAGTATAAAAAAAAAGACTGTAAATGACTAAGAATTATAAAAAAAAAAATCTACAATGTAAAGACTTTAAGCCTTTTCTGAGTTCAGTCTCCGGTTCAGCAAAAAAAAAAAAAAACAAAACTTTAAGCTTCTTAAAATTCTTAATGATCATTCTTTAATATCTACAAATACACTTAATATTCATAATTTTTTGTGTTTTTTTTGGGGGGGGGGTACCAGGGCTCAAACTCAGGATTTTGCACTTGCCAGGCAGGAGCTTAAGCCCTTGCTTAATACCATAATCTTAATAAATTCCTACATGAAGTACATTAAACATTGAGATTTTTAATAAAAGATAATTATCACAAAGGCTATAAAAACATTTAAAATAGTGCAGCTGTGAATTCCTATGCCTATGATAATTTGTTTGACGAGATTAAAGTGTCAGCTCTGTGACCAAAAAAGATAAAAGAATTTTCCATGCTGGAAACCAGTTCTCCAAGTGACCCTGTAAGCCCTCTTCATTCCACGTGACAATCACAGAAAAAATGAGAGAAAGCAAGGTTCCAGCAAGCTTAAAATTCAGACATACATTTATAAAATCGTTTTACCTTTTAATGATGACAAGTAAAGCTGATATTTCTCTCCACCACACTTTATTCTCTGACAAAGTTCAGGTAGAAGTTTTTTCCACCATAGAGTCTATCTTAGGAAAAAATAAATTAATTTTACTTTGATTTACTTTATACTTCATTATAACAGAAGCAATACTAGCAGCCAGGCTTCTGCTTAAGGTGAAACAAAAGCTAAGTTTACAACTTGAAATACATACACATATGTGGCTATTTTGAAGAATAACCTCCTATTGTGTCTAAATAGCAAGCAAGCAAGAAAAAGTACTGCAGCATTTTTTCTTTTTCTTGTTTGTGGCTGGTTCAGCCCACCCTGGGGGCAGGGCTGGTGCAGCATGCGTTGTCTGTGACCAAACCATGCATGGTACGTCCCTGTGCTTGCCTAAGCAGGTGGATTAGACCACTGACTGAGCTATCTTGCCGCTGTAGTACTGCAGCTTAAAATCTGCTAATTCCTAAACTAAAATCTAAATCACACTAAAAATAATACATTATGTATTTTGCCTTTGAGACAGGATTTCACTATACAGTTCAGGCTGCCTTGCACTCTCTTTGTACCCCAGGGTAGCCTCAAACTCAAAGTAATCCTCCCCCACTGAGTTTCCCAAGTGTTAGGATTACAGGAGTGTACCACCATGCCTGGTCAATATTATGCTCCCCAAATCTTCCGATTATCACCTTTGTGACAGTAAAGGTAGACAATCAGCTTGAAAGGTCTGGGACTCTCCCAAAGAGCAGCAAAGCATGTTTCTGGCTGGGTCCAAGTGGGGCCCAGAGATGTGACCTCGGGATCTACACATGGGCTTTCCTCTCTGGTGCTGTCCCTACTCTGGTTCCCAGCCATCAAATCTAAGCAGCTTTATTCCCACCCAGCTACCTCCACCCCCACCCTCACCTCCACCCCCATCCCCATGGTGTTACTGCTCTGGGGCTAGCCAATCAGACCACATCTCTGGAAACCATGAGCCAAACTAAACCTTTCCTCTTTAAGCTATGAGGTCTTGTGCCCCAGCTACAAGGAAGCTAACTAATACAAGAAGCTCATACTTTAGGGATGGGCTTATTGTTTTAACTACACACAACTATGTTGTCCAGAATCTTTTAGAACTGGTTTGTAGGGGCTAGGGAAATGGCTCAGTAGAATAAGTGCTTCTCTGGTAAGCACAAGGGCCTGAGTTCAATACCGGGTTCTGATAAAAAATTAAAAAAAAAAAAAAAAAAAAAGAACTGGCTTGCAGAACAGTTTGAGAAGTGGGTTGAAGAAAGCCTAAAATGCTATAAGCATAATCTGATGGGCAATTCTAGTCACAGCTTACAGAAACAATCAGTAGAGGCTAAGAGTTTTCAGTATCAAGGATTTTGAATAATCATACTAGAGATGGTGTGTGTTATAGTCTGACAAACATTTATTGCTAGTTCACACATGGCTTAGACTTTGTGGGAGGCTGACAGTAAAGGTGGTAACTGACCAAGGAGAGGAGACCTCAGGTCAGCTAATGTGTAGGCTGCCCCATGGGCATTGCCAGCTGCTTTTAGATAGACAGAATCAGAGGCAAAAAGCAGGTCCAAAAATTTGAAAATCTTAAATTCTGGCTCAAAAGGAAACATGTGTAAGTAAAGCTGGGGTTAAAAATGGACTGGCAGTTGCTAAAGACATTAGGACCATTCAAAAGACAATAAGTACTGCATATGAGGACAAGAAGATAGACACCTTGAGGGCACCTCAGAAACTGTAGATTTAGGGTTACAGAAGCATTAATTTTCTTGTGAGAAGAATTCTTGCTCAAGAGAAACCTTCCAGGGAACTGGCTCCCCACAGTTCATTTCACAGTGCTCAGACATCCAGGCACGCAGAGGCTGCCCTGCCATGCTCTAAGGGAATTAGGACTGCTGCATCGTAATGCTAGCTTTGCTGTAATGCACAAAGCCAGAGCTGTGGGTCATGGAGACTTCCACCCAGATTCCAAAGAAAGGTCTGGGGGGTGAGGCATGGATCTTTGAGAGGATGAAGCCTGATGCTCTCTGAGAGTAAAACTGAAGGTACAGTAGAAACCTTAGGAATCAGGGCCGGCCACATAGCTCAGCAGACTAAAAGTGCCTGCAGGCGCAGGGGCCAGGGTTTGATCCCTGGGCCTGCCATGCTGGTCCAGCCTCCACTGAAATGTCAATTGAAACTGGGTGTAGTGGTGCACCCCTGTAATCCCAGCTCTTAGGAAGGCTGTAAACAGGAGGATCACTACAAGTCCGATCCACAGTGAGACCCGATCTACACAGTGAGACCCTGTATACCCTGTACACCTTTCCCTAAAATACAGAAAGAAAATAGAAACCCTAGGAATCAGAAATGCAGTAATGGGAAAGCTAACACAACCTCCAAATAGTATTCTTTCAAAGATGGCAGTATGTCATTATTGTGCATTTCAATAACATAAACTATACTCAAAACATGTAACATTAAGCATATGCTCACTGGATTTACACAGCTACATAAAGTTGGACTGGCATAAATTGTCTTCATTAAACAAATAAAGTAACAAGACTATTAAATCTGATGGCCACTGAATGTGCCTGTAAGCATAATCCAAAAAGCATACCCGGTTCTCTTCTTTCAGCTCATGATTAGCATACGGAATGACCGCCTCTGGGCATCTCTCCAATAGTGTGTCTATGCACTGCTCATACTCTTTCAAGCGGGTCCGACACAGAACATGGACACTGAAGCCAGCAGTAGTGTCTTCTGAGAGTGGCTCCAAGAAGGGAACAATGGAAGCTATGTCAAATGAAGGCCCGCATATAAGAGACTAGGAATACAGAAGTGACAGGTCAGGTTATGAGGCATCTGAAAATCTAAAGCACAGGTATACAGCAGACATTTTTAAATAATATATTTTATTTTTTCAAGTCTTCACTTGAAAAATATATTTCAAGTCTTCACTTAAAAAAGCTATAATTTTAGAATATCCTATGACTTTTTTATCAGTAAATATAAGAGAATTGTAGTTATGAGATAATCTCAAATCTACTTCTACTTTAAAGAAATAAGGATCTGTTTAATAGAAGCAATCATTTAGAAGTATTTCATTTACCCTAGATAGACTAAAAATTAGGTTGGGGAGAGAGCTCAGTAGAATAAGTGCTTGCTTGGCAAGTGCAAGGGCCTGAGTTTAATCCCCAGTTCTGCAAAAAAGTAAAATAAAGTAAAATAAGACTAAAAATTAAAACTAACAGTTCTTTTGAGTCCTATTGTAAAAAAAATAGTAATTGATAGTCAAAGATTTATTTCCAGTGTTCCTCACAAGAATGTTAATGTTGAAAAATGAGAAGTAGTTTAAATGTTCAAACAAGGATGAGTTAAATAAATTATAGTTCAGTGATATGCTAGGACATAATAGTCACCAAAATTATGTTTTCAGGGCTGGGGAGATAGCTCAGTAGAATATGCACTTGCCTGGCACAAACAAGGTCCTGAGTTCAAATCCCTGGTACAGCAAAAAACAAACAAAAAAAAAATTGAAAGGCTAAAGGAAAATGTGATAAAATGATGAGTAAAATATTGTAATACATGGGGCCAGGGTGATGGTTCAGTGGAATAAACGCTTCCCTGGCAAGCACAAGGGCCTGAGTTCAATCCTCAGTCCCCCACCGCAAAAAAAAAAAAAAAAAGAACAAATATTGTAATACAAAGTTACATTCAAAATGTGATCACTATAATAAAAAGAACACACATACAGAAATGCCCAGAAGAGGACTGCCTCTGAAACAGATTAGTTCAATGAGTGACAGGACAAATCCATTTTTGGCTTTCCTTTCATATTTTTCTATACTTTCCAAATTTTCTATGGGCATATATATATATATATATATATATATATATATATATATATATATATATATATATATATATTCTATGTATATTTTAAAAAACTAACACTATTGTTTAGAACCGGATCACTTGCACCAATTCTTTTACCTCAAGCTGAAAGACAAGGAACAACTATTATTCCAGTATTTAAGACTCCACCAGTATTTCACTTTTAATCAATTTTACTAGTATTTTGTTTTAATTTATATATAGTAGTACTGATTCTATGAAAAAATAATCTCCACTTGCCCTCTGACCTGTAGGACAGATGTGGCAGCGTGGCTCCTCCCTTTCTCTTTTTCGCTACAGCATGCCCTCAGCTTTACAGGAGGCCATGGAACATCAACTACTCAATCACAGTCAGCATGATTATTTTATTCCAAAGTACCAAGGAATAGCCAAGAAAGCACGGTTGGTATCTATTCTTTCAGCAAGTTTAATAAATTATCATCTGAATAACTTCCTGACAGTAAGGTGATAAAAATGAAAGAAAATGGCAATCTCCCACCCACAGGATCTCTAACAAGGAAGAAAACAGATTATGTCTATATCTCCCCCCTAGATCCACTAGGTGGGGAAGGGAGGAAGAAAGCAGGGCACCAAACCCAGTAAAAGAAGATTAATCCATAGCTGGAAGAGCATTTACTTAGCTTAATCCATATTAATTAAGAAGTTCAAGACCAATGAGTACAATGCTAAGAAACACTAAACAGCACAGATTTCACTAGATGAAGAGTAGACCAAAGGTAACTGCTATTCTTTAAAGTACTGCTAACGTAGCCTGCTTCTCAGAGTACTCCACTGTCTTTCAACATTGGAAATGGACTCCTCTCCAAACCCAACAGTCTATTTACCCCCTTCTGCCATCAAAATCCCTCCCACCCTCAGCCCTGTCTACAGGGCTGGAGTCCACATATTTTTTTCTCTTCCAGAAGATCATAACTATGTTTTTTAAGGAAAGATGGCTAGAAAGGACACAGAAGGCATAAGAATCATGATAGTCTTGGCAACAGCAGGACTTTTACTGTATCCTCCCAAATAGCAGCTGTTGGACATACAAATAGATCTTAATTATAGCACAAATACACTCTTAAAATGACTGAGGACAATAGACAAAGTTGTATCAAATTTGTGAGAAGGGTAGGAGACAGTCACACAATTTTGGAAAAGCTCTCCAAGTGATTCTGAATTTTCCCATTCTTCAGGTGAGAACCAGTGCAAGCTTGTTTTCTGATCCTTTTCTTCTTAATGATTATGACTAATTAACAAAGATAATATAGAAAAAGTGTAATTAGAAAAGCAATTTAGCAAAGTTTACTTTGACATTTCTATCCTTTTTCATTCTTTTGGTACTAGAGTCCAGGGTCTCTGTTATCTTCCTGCCTCATCTCCTACAGTACTAAGATTCTGGGTATGTATGCCTTCATACCCAGCAACACCATTAGGAAAAATTACCTATAATCCTACATTCTATCCTTCAGCAGCAAAGATTCTCAGGAAAAGTATACCCTTCTCAAATACTTCAAAATGGATTTTAAAAATCACTAAATAGCACTTTTTCAATCAATTGAGTATGCTTTAAAACTTCACAGCAGAATGTGAAATGGTGCTTGTAATTTTAAGTATGTCATTACTATTCATGTTCTGGGAGGAGGTGCAAAGCTCACTGCTGTCCAGATTTATAGCCCAGGCTCAAGCAATATTTGTAAAATGAAAACACCTAAGGCTAAGCCCTCAGAGGCCTCTACAGCATAAGGGTACTAAAGAACAAGAATCTTTACTGATGATTTGTCAAAGAAATACAAATAACTCCAGCTCTGAGTTAATGCCAACATGATCCTGTCTGGAAAGAGTCTGAGCCACCAAGCCTTCCAGGGCTTTTAACCTGCTCTCATCCCCATTCTGGGGTCTGGCTGAAGCAAGGATGTTGGTAAAGTTAAAGCAGGGATTGAACTATGAAGCCTGAGCAGGAATGAAAGGGCATAAAGGCAGAGCAGACAGAGCCCCTCAGCCTCTGGGCTTGTGAAAGCTAAGACAGCTGTGCAGAGCAGTCAGCAGGAGCTGCTCACCAGGAGCCCTGGGTGGGGCCAGCCCTCAGGTCTCAGAGGCAAAAAAGGTCTTACGTTTTCAATTCTGCTGCAAAAAGTTGAGCACCTTGAAAATCACAATTCCTGATATGAAATTCTGATTTTTTTTGTATTTTAGGAAAGGGTCTATAGGGTGTTCAGAAGTCTCACTTTGAACAGACTCACAGTGATCCACCTGTTTATAGCCTCACAAGAGCTGGAATTATAGGTGCCACCAGACTCAGTCTCAATTGTCATCTCAGCTAGCTCCAGGGGTGGGGCCAGCATGGCAGGCTCGGGGATCAAACCCCCGGCCCCTGCATCTGCTTGCAGACACTTTAATTCACTGAAATTCTGATTTTTTTAATGTCATCAGCTACATTGGGCAGACCAAAGCCCACAAATGTAGGGGTGATATTCAGTCCTTGGGCCACTGATCTACATTAAATAAATCATATGTATAATTAAGCCAAGTATGATTCGACAAGTCTAAGGCAGCCTTTATTTTATTTTCAGTGGAAAAACACTTACTATGGTCAAAATTCCTGCAGGATTCTCTGAATTCTCTACTTGTACTTCACTATTTTTTGAAAATTTTTTGTAGAAGAAGCCAGATAAGCTGATTATTTTGACCTGTCTTCTTCTAGGATACAATCAATCATATGTGGTTGGGTTGGTTTAAAGGTCTACATTATTTAATCACAAACACACATAAACAAAAACACCACTACAATTTGGCCACATTTTGATTTCACAGAGTCTTTTAAACACATCCTAGTTATATCTGTCAAACATCCTGGGGCAGTTGGCCCACTTACCTCAGTGGCCCACTTACCCACCTCTGAGCTCAGACAACCCCACCTACAACTCCAGACAGAGGCAGCTATTTCCATCATAGCTCTTGAGTATGCCGCAGAGCAGACTTTCCCCAAAAGAATACATTCTTAATTAACATGACACTTGACTTTTACCAAACTTAAATCAAAAAATAGCACTTTACTTACTTGTAATTTTGAAAGGTCTTCTGTATAATTTTTATCAGCTAAGGGATCAGATGATATTAAAACATGAACCCAGGGATAGATTAAGCCATAGTGACTACAGGCATTTATCTAAAATATAAAAGGAATTTATTATAAACAATACACAATAACAATAAAACTTCTCACCCATTCTCAAAACGTAAGCAGTTGTGAATCCTCTGCCATGTTAGAATCAGGCATATGCTGTCCTAGCAACAGAAAGTCTTTCAGATGTTTTGCTATGGAAAACGTTCAGCTTTATTGTTGCTGGCCCAAGTAATCTGCACTAAATATTTTCTTACAGTTCAAAATTTAAAACATTCCAGAAAAGTACCTCTTAACAAAAAGAATTACACTGCTTGTGAACTATTTAGACTAGAAAGAGTTAACAGTAATACTGGAAAGTTTTTATTTATTCTACTTCATTTGGGAAGCAAAATATCTCCCACAAATTCAAGATAATTCTTATGAAGTAACAAGAAACCAGTGACCTTGTCAGTTACCTCACACTAGATGTGCATCCAGGAGGGGCTAGAAGAGGGGCAGGGAGCAAGAGTGGCAACGGTGGTTGTGTAATGCTACAGAGCACTGCACATTGGCCATGCTTCTCTGCTCAGCTGACAGGAAACAGAGGGTGGCTGAGACAGCCTCCTGGCCAACCAGCTTCAGAAGTTCCTTTCCCCATGGGGAGGGTGAGAGCAGTCTCTTCTCTCATGTTGTACTTATTGCGTCTCTGCTGAGTAAGTACAGACTTGGTGGTGTCCTTTACACATGCTTTATCTACTGAGATTTTATTACTGTGAATCAGTTTATAAGAGAAATGTGGGGCATTCTCTGAAACAAAGTTACTTAAATATGGGCAATTTTCATAATAGACAAGCTTTAAGTGTACTTTTAACTCCAGTTTAAATAAGGTATCTGGTAACAGAAATTCAGGTTCAACTCCAGCTCATTAACAGTAAGACTGATTACTGTATCTGCAATGTGTGAGTTTAATTTAAAATACCATTCCATCATCTTACCAGATCCTCGGACGTTCTCAAGGGTGTGGTATCAGGAAGTTGCCTCTTGGACAATCTCCAGATGTACTGTGATATGAGCTTATAACAGAGCTCCTGAAGTACCACATCTGGGAGACAGGCCACCAGCTGCGCTTCCCAAAAGTCTACCAAGAGCTGAGGAACACTATCTTCATCTTTACCACAAAGCACCTTGAAAACACAAACAAGCCCTCGTGTCCCAAATAAATAAAGCACTGATCAAATTATAGCTAGACTGAACACTCCCATGTGGGCCATGCAAGTAATACTTGAGTGCCATGGCGAAAACAAATTCAGACATTTTTAAGAAGAGTTTGTTGGTTGCAAGATTTCATGAACAAAGTGTCTCCACATAAGACTATTAGAGGAGCCAAGGAGATGGCTCAGTGGAATAAGCACTTCCCTGGCAAGAGCAAGGGCCTGAGTTCAATCCCCAGTTCCGCCAAAAAAAAAAAAAAAAAAAAACTATTAGATATGTCAGTTTTTCAATAAACAAATGAAAATACTAGTCTTGTCTTTCCCTTGATTTTTCTCAAGCCACCCAGAAAAATTAATTTTTAATTAACTGAACAGATGACAAACCTTAAAGAAATAATCCGCCTCTTCAATTCCAATTTTGTTGTTCTTCTGTAAACCCAGGACTGCAGCCACAAGTAATCGAGGCTGAGTCTCTTTCAAGTGAACAGCAAGCTCCGTTGGAACAATATGTCCCTTCCTCTGCTGAACCAGTAGCCGAGGTTCCAGAATGAAGCCACATACTAACTTCATCTTCAAATAGAAAAGAAATTTAGAAAAGTATACACTGTATTCAGATTTCTCTCCTGCATTTGGGATTCTGGGTTAAGCTATTAATTTAATTAAATCACATTTTTATAGAGTAGTTAATGAATCCCAAATAATATATTAGATATATTCATGGAAGTTATTAATATTTAATATTTTTATTAATTTAATGTTACAGATATTCAGAATTAAACATCAAGATGTTCTATTTTTATACACAGCCTACAAAAAAGGGGTTTTAAGGCTAGCCACAGTGGCACATGACTATAACCTCAGCACTAAAAAGGCTGAGGAAAAATTATTGCGAGTTTGAGGCCATCCTGGGCTACAAAGCAAGCTCAAGGCCAGCCTGAACTGCATAGCAAGGCCCTATCTCAAAAAGACAAAAAAAAAAAGGCCAGGAGCTAGCTCAGTGGAGTAAGTGCTTGCCTGGCAAATTTATGGAACTTACAATGAAGAGGACTATACACTTCAAAGCAGAAGATGCTCGATATTGACATGTTCTCTTGTAAAATAATAAAGCACTATTGACATATTCTCTTGTAAAACAATAAAGCACTTTACTTATTTTAGAGCCCATTTTACTGTGAGCATTTCACTATATTTAGGCAACAAAAACAACAGTAGAGGACACAGGTTCAGAAAGCTGCTGGCTCTCTGACTTGCCAACTATGGTGCCTCATCTGTCCAACAGTCATAATAGTATCTACCTCATAACGCTGCTATGAGAATTAAGGATAACATATGCAAGGGGCCTAGACTAGCACTGAGATACAATAAAAGCTCAAATGACATTACTTCCAATTTTCTTTTCTGAAATGATTAACAACCTTAATTCATATCCCTAAATGACTTCTTTTCCAAGGACCTTTCTTCCTTTGATATAGAACTCAAATGTCCAATCTTTTGTCAAGTCACCTGTGACATTTATTAGACACCTAATAAGGTTCAGAGGCCTTCACTATTCCTTTCCTACACTTATGCATCACTCTGCCCCCTATTCAGTGAATGCTCCACATTCTCATGTCATATCAGACTTCTGCCTCTGGGCAGACAATGCCTGCCTATTATTCAGTACTGACCACAATGTGTGAATGTGTTTCACACTAAGTTGAAAGACGTTTGATGCTCCACTGGTGTCATGTATCAACCTTACTCCCTTTCCATTTTCCAGATCCAAAGTCCCCCTTGGATCACTTCTCTTCTAATATTAAGCTGGCTGCCCGTTACAACTAAGAAAGCAGCAGCTATAAAAGCCAAACCTCCTCTGGGCTCAACCTCCTCCACCCTGCTGTCGACACCAGGCAGAGCCCCATACCTCTGGGTGACTTCTCATTTCACTTCTGTGCATGTCAGAATCTCCCATCTTCAGGGCCAGTGCTGCTTTGACCAGAGTCACTAAAACTGAGGAGAATCCACAGGCATCCAGCTTCCTTAGGTAGTTCAAGGAAGTAGAGGGATTCACATTCCTCATGGATGGACTTACCAGAATATGGGGCAATTGTTTTGGCTCAGCTACATGAAACATGTGAACCACTTTGGCTGCTAATTCCTTTGATGAACAAGAACAAAGAATAAAGTCTGTCAGCCAGAGGAAATCAAAATCAAACATACATACACAAAGATATACAAACACTGTAATCAAAGATAACATTATACTACCATGTTTTGATTAAAACTGAGTTGATTTGGATACATAGGAGATCTGAAATGACCTGATGTGATCTCTTTGCTGAATGACAGTGAAGAAAAAGCAATGGAAATATACTTCAGGTTGTGACCAACATTTCTAATTTTAACAGGAATTGAGAAGAAAAGAAGTATTCCATCAAATCACACTTATAAGAAACAGTTTAGTTCAAAATACACCCAATGAAGTAATCTACATGAGAATTCCTTTTCTCTCAAAAGCATTTGGTATTATAATTTCCAATTGTATTTAAAATATACTAGTGACTAAAAAAATAATGCAGTAAAGTCACTGGGCCAAGTTTTCTGAGTGAAGTTTTGGACACCTGGAGAATAAGAGCAACAGAGCTGTGGGAAAGATTGCAAATGAGAAGGCTCGCATGACCTATGCTCTAGAAGTCCCACTATGCCACTGGGCAGGCCCTCTGATCACAGGAGCCTAACCTGTATGTGTAGTGAGGCAACACGAGAAGATGACCCACACGTTTTACCATCATTAAGGAAGAAAAGGGTACAGTAGTTTTTTGAGAAAAAGAAAAAGTAACAAAGATGAAAATAGTTGAAACTGAATTCCAAGTAGTATGATATAGAATAAATCAATAAAAGCAACAGCTAAATGAAAAACTGTATTCACTTCACTTAATTCTTCATCCAGGTTTTCACCAAGTGAATGACTAACATAAAAGATCAATCCTCTCTCATATTTCTGTGATTCATCCTCTGTTGCCCAATCCACACGGGTCAAAACTTCAGCCAGAGACAAACCAGACATCTTATAATATGGCAAGGCGAGGTGGGAATTCTGGGTGTCAAGCCTAAAGGGAAGGAAATAAAACCCCTCACATTTGTGAATTTTAAGACTGTATGCTTAACATGACCAATAATAAACTAGATTATGCTTTCCAAAGACATAAATTTCAAAATACTTTTGCAGTGTCATTAGTAACTGGAATACCAAAGGTTTACTTTCTAATTAATGTGGTTTCTTTCTGTGTACATTAAATACTAAAAAAATTAAGTTAATTTTAGTATTCATTATGCAACTCTAAAAAAAGGTGTTACAGGGGGATAAAGTCTGCTTTATTAATGTGCAATCATTCACACGGATCCAGAAAGCCTCTGAAGCATATACACACACAAAAATCCATAAATGATATTTTTAAAACAAAAACAAAAATCACTATCCATTCTACTCTGACACCACAAAAGCACTGACTACCAAGATTAAAATCACAGACTGTCCAAATGCCACCTGCACTTTAAGCTAACCAATGATACAGTAATAGGACTGAGAGATTTTTTCACTAAAGAGTACCTGAGGCCCTAAAAAGAGCTTCTAATTCCAAAGTTAAGTGAGGCTTACCACTCATCTAATAAATAGTGACTCCTTCAAGACAAGAAATTTGTCACATACATCTGTACCTCTAAGCCCATCCCAGTAAGAGCACACAATATGTGTTCCACAAATGCTTGTGAAATACATGAATAAAAACCTTACCGCCTTTCATTTGTTCCCCTAATTGTAACTATCAGACAAAAAAGCTAGTAACTACATTAAAATTCAAGAAGCACTTCTAATAAGATTCTAAGCAGATTACCAACCTGCTGTAGCAATCTCCAAGGTGCCCACAGCTTTCTCTGAATGCATCCAGAAGCTCTGCTTTCTCTCCAGGCTCCAACTGACTAGCATCCATCAGGGCAGCTCTCACCAACAGATGGGCCTCGCTGAGAAGGTGGATGCAGCTCTGGGTCTTTACAGTCTTGTAGGTGTTACTATAATCTACCTAAGACAGCAGACAAATAGCTAAGGTCACACTAGAGACACACTGGGTAACCTTGCAGTTCTTAAACACATCTAACTTGTGATAATAACATTTATATTTGAGCACATTAGACACAAAGTAAATATAGTAATTAGTACTTATATTTCATTCAATAGGGCCTTAGCTCACTTTTCTTTGTGCACAATGTGTGAGCAATTTAACACATTTATCAGTACAAACACTACCTTATTTAACAACTTTATGGACTAAAGAAAGCTGGAAATGTAGTTCAGTGGTAGAGCGCTTGCAAAGTAAAAGCAAGGCCATTGGTTTAATCCCCAGCACCACAAAAATTAAGAAACTTTAAAAGAAAAATTAGGGGGCCACGTGTGGTGGTACATAATGCCTGTAACCCTGCCTGAAGCAGGAGGATTATTATGCGTTTAAGACCAGCCTGGGCTACAAGGGAGTTCAAGGTAGCCTGAACTGCACAGCAAGACCCTGTCTCAAAAAGACAAAAATAAATAAATAAAATCAGGGAAGGCTGAAATAATATTGTAGTATTAGCCCTAAGTGATCATTTTGTCTGAATTTGGTAAAAGTTCATGATAATAGCTAACTTTTTTATTTTTATTTTTTTTATTTTTATTTTTTATAGCTAACTTTTTTTAAATGTATTTAGTACACGGTCTACAGTCTCACTACACAGATCAGACTCTAGTAAGCCTCCTGTTGTCAACTTCCCATGTGCTGGGATTATAGGTGCTCACCTCCAAGCCCAGTCTCAATCAGCATGCCCCAGGGGTGGGGCCAGCACAGCATGCTGGGGATTGAAATCTGCTCCCTGTACCTGCCTAAGCTTGTGCTTTCGTCTGCTGAGCTATCTGGCTGGCTGGCTCTTAACTTCTTTTTTAAATTATGTGATTGAACTGAAATTCAGACTGAATATCCTTTCCTGAGTTTCAAGCTGTGAATGTAAGGTCTACTACATCTACCATATAATTCAGAAGGGCTTATAAAGATATCACCAGCTAATCTGAATTGATCAGTATATTCATATGCTAATGGTCAGGTTAGCTGTATGAAGTCTAATGCCTTCGATTAGGCAAGACTAAAAAGATATAACCAAGCTGATATAGTTAATAAGCATAAACTGCTGGGGGGCGTGTTCAGGAAGTTTTCATTTGCTTACAAAATTAACATCACTAGTAAGGGCCAGACAGACATCAAATCCCTCCAGATACTATACACTAAAAAAATTTACAGGATAAATCCTGAGGGGACTTGACTGACCTTATCAGATACAAAAGTTACATTTCCTGTTATATAGGTCTTGCTTTATCTTGGTCTTAACCATCCAGCAGAAAAGTATAAAGATGAGGTATACAAAGTAAAGCCATATTAATATGCTGAGCTGTAAAAAGGCTCTAGTCAATAACTTCTGTGGATAACCCACCACTATTATGTACTGCTGGACTGTGTTGGAGTGTTTTGCTGAATTCAAGCACCTATAGTATTTAAATGCTAATAGAATACTCACCTCTGACAGGACTAAGCAAAAAAAGAGACTGCAAAGGAAGAACCATTTTTTATTTGTATACACAGAATAATTAGGATAGATATACAGCTCTTTCACTTAATTCTATGAGAAGAAAGATTTGTAGTAATAGTATTTGGACAGGATGTCCTGTCTGCTTCTTATAGTATGGATAATCACTAAGAAGATAAATGTAAAATGTATTAATTATTGAAAATGTCCTATTAATCATCTCTGAAACTGTCTCATTGATATTTGTCTCTCAATAAAATAAAATAGATTGTAAAAAATAAAAATAAATTGAGAATGCATAATTTGAATCTAACCATGAAAAAAGAAAATCTAACAAACTCAAAATGATGAATGCTCAAAAATAAAAAGGTAAAGGAGAAATACATATTTTTTAAAAATGAAAGAGTCATAAAATAAAAAGAAAGGCAACAGAAATATCTCATATTCAAGGAAGTAAGAGAGACATGATAACCACACATACTACTTGACTGTAAACTGGAATCTAGAATTAAGTGAATAAAGAATGTTTATAAACCACTGCTGAGTTAACTGACAAAACTGGAATAAAAAGTACAGATTAGATAGCATTTCTATGTTAAGTTATGTCAAGCATGTGACTGTTGTATGGTTATACAAGAGAATATCCTCATCTGTAGAGAATATATAAGGAAGAGTTCAGTGGCAGGAAGTTATGATGTATTAATTTACCTTCCAATGGATCAGGGGAAAAAAATAAGGATGTGTTGAGAAATCACAAGAGTATAAACAGAAAGAGAAACAAAGGGTTGAAACATTGACTATGAACACATTTGTATGGGGCAAATCAGGTTTCTTTGTACTATTCTTATTCTTTCAACTTTTCTCAAGTTTAAAATCATTTTAAAATTTGGCTATAATGACTAGGAAGCTGTCACCCTTAGAAAAAGAGTAAGGATGTCTACTCCCAGACACTCTTGATAGGGCACTGCTGTACCAACTACAGTTCCTAGAACAACATGCTAATATGCAAATAAAGGGCCACGGTTAGATTTGCTCTAACTCCATTTCATGTTTCTCTTTGCTAGGGTTCAAAGTCAAGGGCAAGAAGCTGGGCACGGAGGCACACACCTGTAATCCCAGCACTTGGGAGGCTAAGGCAGGAAGACTGCAAGTTCGAGATCAGGCTGGGCTACAAAGTCAGTTCAAGGCCAGCCTGAGCTGCACAGTGAGACACTGTCTCAAAAAGGCAAAAAAAAAAAAAAAAAAAAAAAAATGTCATGGATAAGAGCTACTAATATTTAGCCATCTAGTCTAGGTCACTGATCTGCTTGTGGAAGGTGTGTTTGAATAAGGGACTCTCACTTTTAGTGAAGGGAATTTGTAGTGGATCCTCAAATGTTAGAAGCTTTGAAAACGAAAAGGTGAAGAAAGATACACACACCTCTGTCACACAGATCCTGGAAACTGGCTGGCTGTGGCATCTTGAATATATGATATACATAATCACCAATTTTACTCAATTTCTACAAATAATCAGAAGTCTGAAAAAAGTACCATTTCTTTGTATAGTTGCACTGATGAGATTGTATTCACAATATACAAACTCCACCCAGCCTCTGCTGTAGGAGGTTTGATCTTACCACTGGTATCTCTTCTAGAACTGAAAGCACAATAAAGGTTAACAACTGTTAAATTAATAAAAAAAGAAAAACTATTAAGATAAAATGTGTTATTAATAACCGACAGTACTAGCTTGTAAATATTTGGTGCCATAAAATACTGTAACTATGAAATCACTTTCATTTAGTGATTTCTTCAGTGATGAGCTATATATCTGGTTTTTATTGAACATTACTGTTCAGTACTACACAGGCCAACTATGTATATCTATTATATTAATATATCCATTGTGTACTAATTAACCAATTGCTTCCAATGCACTCCACAAGCATTCTCAAATCAGGCTATGAGAGCATACAGGCTACGAAAGTCCCTGTGCCCAGCACCTCTCCTGCCTGCAGTCTCATAAGATCGAAAGACATCAAATAGGAGCGTAGTAGTCTGGAATTTAGTGCCTCACTCTGAGCAATGTGAAAACAGACTTGAATGAGAGATTGACATAACAAAAATGCAATTTGATTTTAACATACATCAGAACATATCTGCACATCATGAGTATGCTGTCAGGTGAAAAGCACAATGTTTTAATTTCTTTTGCACTAGGAGAAAACAATCTTTGAACAAAAAATGTAATTCCTACCAGGTCAAAGAAGAAAAACAGTGAAAGTACTGCAAGTTGAATTAGCATTAAAATGCTCTGTTATTCCCATTAATTACACATGATTTTAAGATTCTTATCAAAAATAGGACTGATTTTACTGAAATTATTTTAGAATTCACTTTCTCCTCAAAGCACTATGATTCATTATAAAGGCCACTATCAAGTTCTCTAGAACCTCTTTCACCTTCTCTGGAAAAAAAAAAAAAAAAAAAAAAAAAAAAAAAAAAAACCCAAAGAAAGGATATCTGATCATTCCAAATTTTGATTTTTAAAAAGTTAAACTAAGACACACAAGCTTCCCAACTACAGTTCATTCCAAAAACTAGCAGACATGTCTGGGTGTAGGGTGCTTACAGAAACCTCCTGGGTGACTCTCTTCTCTCTGGAATGGCTTCTGGGTCTGCTTTGGTCAAAAGTACCACATGATTTTTAAAATGACAGATGGCTTTCAAGCCTATAAAAAGTTGTATTCTTAATGCGCAGACATCCAGGCTGACAGGTGGGCAGGCCTAATAAAGAAAAAAAAAAAAAAATCACAAATTTAATCAAGGAATACATGTAATCATCACCAACCAGTCTGTTTTATTTGATAAAACCTCTCCTGCTCCCTTCACACCTCAGTAAGTCCAAATGTCAGCTTATCCAAATCTATGTAACCCACTCTCTCTTTATAAAGCTACTCAATAACTTCTACACTGGTTAACTGAATGTAGAGAGTGTCCCATGTAGGAATTCCTGCAGTGTCTCAGGTAGAATCCTTTAGAACAGCAACCCTAAGAGGGTAAAGTGGCATCCAGGGAAATGCCCACTCATTGTGGGCTGGCTTAGCTTACACCCAAATGGAGTTTCTAAGCAAAATTCACACACTATGGAAAAATACTCTATGTCATGGAAAGTACATGTAATGGTTTCTTTGTGGATGGCTATAAGAGAAAGAATCTTGCGTGCCCAGAGTTTGGGTATGAACAGAACCATAGCCAGAACAGCTCACAGGCTGGACCTGTGAGGTAAATTAGGGAGCCAGGCTGCTGCTCCTGGAGGGGACCACTAACTTATGCAGAATGGACAAGAACAATTTCACAAAATGATGTTGGGCTGGGCATGGTGGCACACACCTGTAATGCCAGCCCTTGGAAGGCTGAGGCAAAAGGATTCTTGCAAGTTTGAAAATAGCCTGGGCTACAAAGGTGAGCTCAAGGCAAACCTGAGCTACAGAGCAAGATCTTGTCTCAAAAAGACAAAGAAGATGAAGAAGGAGGAGGAGGAGGAAGAAGAAGAAGAAAAGGAGAGAAGAGGAGGAGGAGGATACTCACAGACCTCTGAATTTTCTTCTATTACTATTTCAATTCTGAGGTCATCATTACCCCTTGTATAAAGTAGTTGGGGAGGCGAGATAGCTCAGTGGACTAATGTACCTACTTAGGCAGAGCACAGGAACCAGGGTTTGATTCCCAGCATGACATGTGGGACCCACCCCCGAGGTGCTCTGGGACAGAGACTGGGCAGAGTGCTGCACACCTGTAATCCCAGTACTTGGGAGGTTGAAAACAGGAGGATCACTAGGAGTCCAACCTGTGTAGTAAGACCTTATAGGCCCTATCCTAAATACATTAAAAAATAAATAAGTAAATAAATAAAGTGGTTGAGGAAACAACTCGTCTATGTTTCCATTTGTAAAACTAGTTAAAGTAGCCAGATGTGGTGGCTGGTAAACGCCTGCAATCCCACCATTCGGGAAGCTGAGATGGGAGGACTGCTGCAAGATGCAGGCCAGCCTAGGATAGTGAGACCTTGTCTCAAAAAAATAAAGTTAAGCAGAATGTGGGTAGTGAAGAGCCAGAATCTCAGAGGAAAGTGAAAGAGGATCCCAAGCACTTTGGACCAGACTACAAGATTATAAAACCTTTTTCAGACACCATGGGCTCCTAGTCTGAGTCAGCATGTGGGTGGACTATGTACTTATTCAACAAGGCCAGGATTTCAGCACTGGCAGAATCACAAGGTAGGTAGAGAAGACAGCATTGCTGCCATTCCCTTTCCTGGCTCCAGCCGCCTCAGAGAAGCAAGTTCCCGCCCGCCGCTAGCCTCTTCTGTTCCTTCCCCTTCATCCCTTCCTTGTTCATTCCCTCTGAATTTATAGGAGCACAGGAAGACATGGAATCATGAGCTTCTCAAGGCCGGCTGACCCTACTCCAATCTACAGAGCTACCACGTGCCCCAGTTACACCAATGCCCTACATAAGCTCACACATTTCTTAGGGTTAAAAAGGCGAGCTGGGAGGAAGACAATGGAGAGGAAAGAATGGACAATATTTCATCACTGTCATCTTTTCATTTTTATTAGAAAAAGAATTCTTATTTTAAAAATCATCTCTTACATATACAAGAAATGAGAAATCTGTGATTCTGGTTCCCAAGGGTCTGAAGGCAAGCAATACACCTCGTCTCCAACAGAAAAGTATAGGCAGGCCACAGCAAAACAAGTCACCAAGAACTTAGACATTACAATCTCCATTAAAAAAAAAAAAAAAAAAAAGCCGGGCGTGGTGGCGCATGCCTGTAATCCCAACACTCAGGAGGCTGAGGCAGGAGGATTGTTGTGAGTTCGAGACCAGCCTGAGCTACAAAGTGAGCTTAAGGCCAGCCTGAACTGCATAGTGAGACCCTGTCTCAAAAAGACAAAAAAAAAAAAAAAAAAAAAAGGTCCCCATAAAGTAGGCGACAGTGACTGCAACAAGAATACCTCAGACACTTTAGGTTGGTTTGCAAATGTAACCATTGTTATGGACTACTTATTTTTCTGTAAAAAAGTTCCACAAGATTCCAGATAGACATAAACTAATGTGAACCAAAGCAGCATGTACTCTCATAACAAATATCAATTCAAAGAACTTAAATGTCAGAAGTAAACTGGCATAGGACTATTAGTCAAGTGATTAGTGTATTTCTGAGAACAGAAACTCAAGGTCTGAAGATAATTGCAAATAGTATTTTATGGTTAAGAGCTTATCTAAGACTAAGCATACTACTTTTCACAAAAATGAAGTTACTGGCCTGAAGAATGGCTCAGCAGACTACATGCCTGCTTAGCCCAGCACAGGGACCATGGTTCAATCCCAGGCACCACATGCCACAACGGCCCCACCCCCAGGTACACTGAGCCAGACACGGAGATGGGATGGTGGTGCACACCTATAATCCTAATGCTGGGAAGGCTGAAAACAGGAGGATCACTATGAGTCCAAGCTGCAAAGTAAAATCCTGTAGCAATACATTAAAAAAAAAAAAAATTTAAAAGATGAAGTTATTGATCTAGCATATCCAATACCAAGGTCCTACAAAAACAAAAGCCATCATCTAAAACCAAAGCTAGTACAAGAAAGGAAACTATAAATATCAGCAAAATTAACAAAACTAAGCCTAAAAAAACAATGAATCGAAGAGTTGATCCTTTGAAAGATTAAACAAAATAGACCAACTGCTATTCAATCTTACCTCCCCAAAAAAACTTCAAATAAATGTACTTACAAATAAAAGGGTGAAATCACAACAGACTCTCCTGAAATCCTCAAGATTAGTAACTACTTTGAGAGCCTACAGTATAACAAAATGGAGAATTGAAAAAAACCTAAACCAAGAAAATATGAAAATCTTAAACAATCCAATATTGGTGAAAATGAAAAAACAATTTAAGAAACTACTGACTAATGGGATATAGCTCAGTAGCATAAGTGCGTGCCTGGCAAACACAAGGGACTGATTTTAATTCCCAGTTCCACCATATAAGAAAAAAAGAAACTACCAACTAAGAAAAGCTCAGTTCCCAATGAATTCACCACCAAATTCTGCAAGAACTTTTAAGATCTAATGCCAATACTCCTCAAGTTCTTTAATGAAATCGGAAGGGAAAGAGTACTCCCAGAGCGTTCAATTCTAAAACCAGAAAAGGACCCAGTCAAAAAGAGAACTACAGGCCAATTTCTTTGGTGAACACATATATAAAAATCCTGAACAACACACTGGAAAACAAAATGCAACAAATCACCAAAAGCATCATATAATGACCCAGTAAATAGGATTTGTCTCAGGCATGCAGGATTGGTTTAACATACAAATCAGTTAGTGTAAACAGAAGCAAGGACAAATCTCAACTGACTAGAAAATCCTTTGACAGAATTCAATATCCATTCATGATTAAAAAAGAAACTAGGTATAGAAGACCTTATCTCAATCTGATAAAAGTCATTTACAACAAGCCAACAGTCAACATATTAATCGGAGAGAAGCTGAAAGCTTTCTCTCTAAATCAGGAATGAGTAGTTTAAAATAGTGCAATCAGAGTAATAAAAGAAAAGTGAAATAAAAGGTATATTACAGGAATGAAGAAGTCAAATTATCATTATTTTCAGATGACATAATCCTCTACATATAAAACCAAAACATTTCTAGATTTAATAACCAAATTCAGTAGCATAGCAGAATACAAAGTCAACACACAAAAAAATAATAGCATTTCCGTACCCAGTTAATATAGTCATAGAGATGGTCCAGGAGATAGCTCAGTGGCACAGGCGTCTGCCTGGCAAGTGTAAGGTCCCAAGTTCTATCCCCACTACTGCAAAAAAAAAAGTCACAGAGAAAGAAAGTATAAAAACATTACCTTTCACATTAATATCAAGTAAAATTGAATACTTAGAATTAACCTAACCAAGGAAGTGAAAGACCTTTACAATAAAAACTAAAGTACTCTGAAGAATATTCAAAAGAACATCAGAAAATTAAAATATATCCTTGTTCTTGGACAGGTAGACCCAATGGTGCCAAAATGGCCATACTTTCAAAACAGATTATGGATTTAATAAAATCATAATGAAAATAGCAAAAGCATTCCTCACAGAAAAAGGACACAATCTTAAAATTTATATGCAACCAGAAGAGACCAATAATAGCAAAAGCAATCCTGGGCAGGAGACATGAACATTCCAAAGCTACAGTAATAAAAATAGCAAGTTACACGGGACTGGAAGGACAGACACATGAATGAGTAGAACAGAACAGAGGATGCAGAAACAACTTCAGGTATATTCAGCCATGTAATCTTTGACAAGGGGGCCAAAAACTTACACTGGAGGAAAGATAGCAGCTAAAACAAAACGTGTTAGGAAAACTGGCTATCTAGGCACAGGCAATTGAACCTAGATGTATCTTTCTCGCTACATACTAAACTAAAATAAAAATAGACCAAAGATCCATAAATTCAAGTAGAAACAACCTGCTAAAAGATAAAATAAGGTAAAACTCTTGAAGACATAGACATAGGTCTTTCTGAATGGAACTCCAACAGCATAACAAATAATACAAAGAATAAACAAATTAAATTTGATCATATCAAATTAAAATGGCTCTGCTGAGGAAAAAGAACCAACAGAGTGAAGAGATAACCTATAGAATAAAAAATTTTAAGATCCACCCAACCCTCAGGCCCTGCGAGTGGCTGGGAGAGCTTCTGAGATGTATTGCATGCCCACCAGACCAAGAGAAGGCCCACCGCATGAGACTTTTCCCCGCATCCTCTAGATCTGTCCCACACCTCCAGACCTAGCACAGCCACCTTGGGAGTGAGAACATCTACCACTCTCTTGGGAGCCCTAAAGAATGGCCAAAGCCCAGAGCAGCTGAGTATATGGGAAAGTTTCTGTGCTTCCCCCCCATAGCCCTCCAGACCCAGCCCAGGTTAGGCATACAGTCATGGGGTGAAACTCTGCAGCTGAAGTCCAGGGTCAATACCACACAGCAATTTCATGAGCAGAACATCTTGCCAAAGGGGCACAACAGGGTCACCTCCTAGGGCAGCAACAGGAAGGAGCTAAGCACAGCAGCCAAACCCAAGCCAAGCACAACTACACGAACTAGAACTTGGTATATTGACACCGGAATTTCATTAGGTGCTAAGGTTTTAACTGCACCAAAGCTCTACACCAAAGGTCAGAGGTCAGTGCTATATGAAATGATAAAAATAACAAGCAAAATGCAATCTCAGGTGCCAAGCCCACCCAGAACAAGTGCAGAGGACACTAGCTCAGCTGAAATCTATAAATAAATAGCCTTGGAAGTAAAGAAACAACTGCAGAAAGGTATAGAGGAATTCAGAGCAGAATTAATTTCTGGAACAAAGAAAGAAATCTCTGAATCCATAGCATCTAAAGAATCAAATGCTGAAACATATTGAGGAAACCCAATGCCCATTCAGAACAAGTGCAGAGGACACTAGCTCAGCTGAAATATATGAATCAATAGCATCAAAAGTAAAGAAACAGCTGCAGAAAGGTATAGAGGAACTCAGCAAAATTTATTTCTGAAATTAAAAAAAGAAATCTCTCAATTCATTGCATCTAAAGTAAACAAATGCAGAAATATATTAAGGAAACCCACTTTAAAAAAAAAATGCAGTAAGCCGGGCATGGTCGCATGCCTGTAATCCCAGCACTTGGGAGGCTGAGGCAGGAGGATTGTTGTGAGTTCGAGACCAGCCTGAGCTACAAAGTGAGCGTAAAGCCAGCCTGAACTGCATAGCGAGACCCTGTCTCAAAAAGACAAAAAAAAAAAAAAAAAAAAAAAAAAAAAAAAAAAAAAAAAAAAAAAAAAAAAAAAAAAAAAAAAAAAAAAAAAAAAAAAAAAAAA